>VYZQ01051883.1:133346-174398 GCA_013400655.1 Mystacornis crossleyi
CCAGATTTATATGCCTCTCCTCTTCTGGGTGATTGTCTGTACCTCCAGTTTTTCATGCCCTCTGTCTCAATCCTTATTTGATTGCTGCAAACACCTAAAAGGCAACAGTATTCCAGTTTTTTATTGCAGCAGGGAAATAGAGATATATGAGGCCATTTACTTCCAGCTTTCTCATGTTCTCTGACCAGCCTGTGACCATGGCCAAGCGTAGCTCCAGTACCCCACAGCTTTTAAGTGACAGACACAAGGTCACACAGTAATAAGGAACTGAAGAATCCTCAGGAAGAGTGGAAAGCTGTAGTGTCTGTCATGCCCTTCTGCACTGCAGACACTCTGGTCTGTAGGCTGAATACCTCAACCCCATAGATGTTGATTAGGGCTTTATCCTGGGAGAGAGGGATTCAGATTAACTCACCTAAATAGAAAGCTGATCTGGGATTTCCAGCATTTCAGATGCATGCCCTAGCCATGGAGCTGCTGGATAAGGCATGCATGCTATTTCTTTTCACTGCTGAGGGATGTTCTCCACAAGCCCCAATTTGTCAGGCAGACCTGGAAGGTATCAGACTGTGCTCTGCAGATGAGTAAGTCAGAAAGATGCAGACTCTGAATCCTAAAAGGGGCTAAGCATTACTTTTGTGCCCTGGTACTCAATACTTACTAAAGTGAGACACTCGGGCATTTCAAGAAGCCAAAATGTGATGACTTGGGGCACTGGTACAAGTTTAGACAGAAGCAGGAGACTAGCAGAGTCAAAGTCTTCTGAATTTTAGTTTTTTAATGAAGTAGCAGTCAGGTATTTCAACTTTGAATGTTATTAAATCCCACAGTTGGTCCGTGACATTTTTTATGCTACGCTGCATTTTGTTGTTTCCTGAGTGAAAATACAGGGTAAAGATCCAGAGTGGAAGCAGAGGCCTGGTGGGGAGAAGAGAGCTAGGCACAGGTTCATAGCAGTAAAATGGTCAGAAACATCTAATCAATGACATACTTATCCCAAGTAGCTAAATAAGGAGATACAACAACAGACAAAACAATTTCTGTAGAACTCTTTTAAGGAATAAAATCCAAGGAACAAACAATACAAGTGTGTTGTTGTTAAGGTCAAAGTCTTTCTATTTTACAAGGAACATTAAGCATGTCACCTACTGAGAGCACTGCATGCACTTTTTCCCAGTTTGTAGCTAGCACAGTATTTGTCCATGAGTGGGAATAGCACAGCCCAGGCACTCAATAGCTAAAGCATTGATCATAGCAACGCTTCAAGTCCACAGTTATGTAGATATCTAGAGATTTTATATTTCTGTGTCTGAAAAATGGTGGGGCTTAGTATGCTGATTGAGTATTTCCAAGATGTATAAAAGAAAAAAGATTCTGTTGAGAGATGAGTGCAATAGGATGACAAAAGGCCTGCAGTAAGACAACTTCTATTAACAACAGAGAATTCAGAATTATGATGGAACGATACAAAATACAGAATTTAAATGAAGGTATGAGATCCTACACTGCACCACCGAGAGAATGGGGTCTGTTTCCCAAAGATTTTCTGCTGTGTGATTCTATTTACCTGCACTGTCTCAGAACAATGCACCCAGTGTGCAGAGGTAGCAATCAGTGTTTATACATGTATTGTGGCACTAAAACAATTATCTAGAATGTTCCAGTGCTGCAACATTTAGCTATTCCTGTATGTGACTTCTGGGAGATCAGGGATTTTAAGTCAGAGTGTAAAGATATAACCTCCTCCCACACACATTGTCTTTGTGTGTATATAGGACAGCAACATTAAGAACTGTCCTGCAGGCAACACGAACATTGGAGATTAAAATAGTATACAATGAAATAAAATCAGTATATAAATAAATAGAAGTTTAAGAGCTCTTCCCAGTGAAAGCTTTTTAAATAGAAGTATCATACATTTTAAAATTTTACGACTCTTCTGTTTAAAATCAGAAGGAAAATGTCAGATTGATTAGAATTTGGAGTTTTCTGCAATTCTTTATTTCTCATTAAACTCAGCATATCATTGGTTGATACCATCTTCCTGGTCAGACTGTGACATGTCTGGTTTTATATGAAATACCAGATATTAGTACAGTAGCCAACTTCCTTCCAGTCTTTGCTTACTTACATTTGACTATGTTTAGTCTATATTTAACCCTCCATATTTTTCATTACCATATTTAAACTTGTTGCCCAACCTATGGATACAACAAATTGCCTTCTCAGTTTTCCATCTGATATTTTCAAACTTTCTCTGAAGTTCTGAAGCTACGTAGACATAAACACAAATGTCACATGCACACTCATGCAATGGTGTGCATTGTACATGTACACTCATGCAACCAGTATTTAAGTTGGAAAATAACATTAACAAGGTGAAAAACAAATGCATCTCATTCTTCAGTGGGGGATCTCCTCTTAACATATGTATATGAAAAAAAAGCAGGAAATTACTTTCCAAAATGGTCAGTATCAGAATATAGAATATAGAATATACTTTCAGGTATTAAGGGAAAACTTGAAGGCAGGAAACAAGGGATTTCAGCCTTGGCATGGATTTTTATTGCAAAAACAATGGTGAATTACTTTGGACTAGATCAGAAATCCAGTTAAAAAGTGGCTGTACCATTTGACATATAATACTTCAGCATTCTGGCATAATGCCAAAATGCAAGGATTTCACTTCTTTTTCATGCATGTTGTCTTTGTGTATTTGTAGAGAGCTGAATTGGTATTGTACAAAGGTATTGCCAGACACAGAGGAGTTCCTGCTGCTGACAGTATAGCCAAAGGCATGGGAAACACGGGTGTGAAATCTCTCAAAAAAGGGAAAAAACTTTTCCAATCCACTATTTTCTACACAATCAGTCCAAATTCAAAATCCCAAAAGGCAAAATGGTTTAAAGAGAGCAATTTAGGGAAAGGAATTCCTGAATACCTATTGTTTAAGAAATGTGTATTGAAACAAACAGCCACAACTGAGCCTCCTCCTATGACCTCCATGTGCTCGGAGCAACTTATTATTAGACCCGTTACCAAACTGTGTTGCTCAGATGCTGTAGCAGCAGTTTGCTGGGGTTTGCATGATCACAACTTTGCACCTAAATCACCCAAGCTCCACCCGGCTTCATGCTGGGTGGCAAATCCATTTTTAAATTGCTGCAGTGTTCAGACACAGCTGATGGTTAGGAGACTCTCCAGGGAAGCCCACCAGCTCAGAGTAGCCCCCAAACAGACAGAGATTTTAAGCTACTTGGCACGCTGTTTTCAAGAGATAAAACAAGAAAGAAATAATGGTGTGCAGTATCATAACTGCTTTTTCAGAAAGGCACACATTAGAACATCCATCTAGAGTCAGTGGCCTAGAAAAATGCACACATCATCTCCTGTGCCAGATTTGCTGCATGTTCATAAGGAAGATGTAAACCATTACCAACAGCCAACCCACAAGCTCTGCATTTTCAGGACATCTTTGCCTCCCATGAACCATTTGTAGGCATTCTTTTGTATCACAGACTTAAAGTTCTACTTACTTCCAAACTTAAATTTGATCCCTCCCTCAGCTCTACAGTAGAAGTCAAAGTACTGTATAATTGTGCTAGCAAAACATGCAAATCACACTGACTGGGAAAGTTTAGCTGGGGGCAGGGTGGCACAGGGAGGGAAGGAGAAACCCTACTGCCTCAGAAACGGGAAGGGAGAGACACTGCAACTGTGGGCTGGCACTGCTCTGTGCCTGGATGTGACCTGTGGGTTCCCATAAGAGTTGGTATTTTATAAGGAAGTGAAGAAAGGAAGAACAAAAACATAAACCACGATTTTTAAGCTTTCTCTTCAGCTTCAAAACCCCTGTGTCTCACAGAGTACATTTCTTACTTCAGATCTGATCCAGCCATTTTCCCCCTTCAGAGTCTTAAAACGCTTTCCATATGTTTAACATTCTTCTAATGTATTTTCCATCTATATAATGCATTGCCTATTCTATTTCTATTCAGCCATTTTGTCTAATCAGCAGGACACTCTCTCTGATCCAGTAACTAATTGGCCAGCATAAGGCTCAAACTTCTGTTATCTAGGAGTACTCCTATTACTAAGAGTAATTTGCTAATATACTAACGGTAGCACTTCAGATGCTGGTGTCCTTGCTTTTGCAATATTAATTACTAAGAATCATATTCCACAATGCTCTAGGTTACAGCTGCCCCAAAACATATGCTTATAATTTCCTCCAGGGTTGAAACTTCTCCAGCATAAATTATTTTCTTGTGATCCCAATCTGTGTAAGTGTTCTGGTGCCCAGGACAGTCTGAAGTATATTGGATTGCATTTGTTTCAATTTAGCAGTCCTTGTTGATTAATAGCTCTTAACTCATCTCCTCACACAATTTCCTCCAAGTATTCAGATAATCCATCTTCTTCTGCCGGTGTTAAATTAAGGCATCATCTTTCCTTTAGAGAATATCATGGAGAGGTTCCCACTCCCCAGAACTAATACAGTATTTCAAAACTCTCTCTCCTAGTTGTCCTTACCCAAGCCATCCACAGCCTAATGAACCTCTACTTCCAGATTGTTTCCCTTCAGGAGCTTTTCATCCCCTAGACCATTCTGTGCAGAACAGACACCTGGAGGTCCAAATAGGGAAATAACTCGTTTGCTCTGGTTTGGTTATTGGGACCAAAACTAGCAGAAAACAGCTCAGACTTGGACAGAAGCGAGTGGCAGGGCATGCAAATACTATGGGAAGAACAGGACAATTCAAGCATGTCTTGCCACCCCTTGTGTGCCTTCCAGACCCACAGCAATTCTGCAGCTGTAGCTATATGAGCTCTCCCCTTGGAGCACATGGTCCATGAACCCCTTCCTTTATGTTTCTGTACAATTTAACTGCTTTCCACACTTAACACAATGCCAGACAGGCTTCTTAATACAGCCCCCCAGACAGCTACAGGCTGTTGGCTTCAGCTCCTTGAAGGCAGTCTTCAGGAAAGGAATAAGGTTGTGTGATATATCTTGAGTGGGGTCAGCGTGTGGGCTGAGCCAAACACCCATTAATAGCAAACCTATCACATCAGGCTCTCTGTGGGAAATCAGTGCTGGGCTGGCAGCAAGGTCTGATCCGTGCCAGCTGACTGGTAAGTCACAGGGTGCCAGCATCAGCTCTTGAGATGGTGAGGTGGGACTGTATAAACTGCTGAGCACCCTCATCTCTGACACACCCAGTAGGGAAAATTAGTCCAGGTAAGGATCACAGGAAGGAAGGGCCCATGTTCCCTGTCTGCTGAACTGTCCTTCCAGACTAAACCTCAAAATGCTTCTCCCTTGATTCCTTTCTGATCTCTAAGAACTACAAAAGTATGTTCTCATTCTCTGACTAATTCTGAGTGTGTAGGAACATAAATCAGCTCCAGATCAGGCTCTGCTATTCCAAAGCTCTTCACACAACGGCAGGCATTACTCAGTAGAACTGTGGTGGATTTAACATGTGAAAATTAGACACGGGGAAAAGAACTACGTTAAAATTAGTGATTTGTGTGGCCCTAAAATGAGAAATGTTTTTAGTTCAAATGTGAAGGACAAAGTAAGACAGTAGAGTACTTATGAGCTCCCTCCTGAGGTCTGAGGCTTGAACCTGGAGGTGGCTCAGTAGGCTGGTGAAGTCGGAACACGACAGCAACACTTATTTTTCCAGGTTTTTTTATGCTAGTTTTTTTCCTCTCAGCTCCTCTTCAAATACAGTGGAATAGAAAGCATGACGTCCTCTTGAATAATTTTCATAGTCTGTAATTTGGGAACTGTTTTAAATGTTAAAAATCCTAAAGAAGTACACTAGGACAGCTTCTGGGAGACTGTGAGCCTCCCCTGGTTCTTTGACTAATGCTGATTTAATTTTGAACAGTAACTGGTGTTCTAGGCTGTTCCTCAGAACAGTTGATCACCCTCCACCAGCAAGGAGGTGACCAGATTGGTGATGCAGACTGGCATTCCATGAGATTTGCAGAAACATCATCTGTGAGTCACTGCTTCCTGTCAGACCCTGTCTCTCCCACTGAGCCAGGGGTGGTCCCAAGGCCTTGGTGAGCATGGCCATAACCCACAGCCCACAGCCTGTTAACAACCACTGCTCCAGACCTGCCCTCATCAACTGCTTCTCTCTCTGCGAGGGAGAGCCTTGGTTCAGGACGGACTCCAGTCAGGTGCCATGTGCAGACAGTTTTCAAAGAAAGACACACAGCACTGCAGCTCTGGCCATTCCAAAGCACACCATGAAGTACAGCTACTGGGGTGGCCATAGTTACCTTTTCCACTTATTTAATCATCTTTCTTTCTACACATTTTTCGTATAATCTTATGCTCCAGCTCCCATCATCACCTATCGGCGCAGATAGTACAATTTGAAAGTTGAATTTGGATATTTCCTCATCAATCTGTCATCTTCATAGAGGTATCTGTGGTAGATCTTGGCCAGACATTAAGCTTGCTAGTCTTATCCTAACACCAGTGCATTCTTAAACAACCAACATTTCAGCTATACAACCAGAACAATTATTTTCTTTTCTCTCATGACAGCTCAGCCCTGGGCTCCCCATTTGTGCTAAAATTAACAAGATTTAGCAGCTACTATGTGCTGTTGAGAATTCCAGATATCTCTGCACAACTTATGAAGAAAAACTGCTAACAGAGCACATAGTAATTGTCATGCTAGAACAAGGAAAAATCCCAGCACCTTGCTACTGAGGCACCTTTGACAAAAACTCTGCCACCTTCTATACATATTACCATTTTTAGTAGCTTAATAGAGCAAGTTGCTCCTGCACAGCGAGTGAGCCCTTACTGACTTTTCACAGCTGATTCCATTAATCGTTCTGCATAAATACAGATGAATTACTGAAGCTCTAGAAAGAATGTAACAGTGAGAAGGAGACAATTCCTCATGTTAGTGACTCTACAATCTGTTCATCCTGCTGTGCTCATCAAACTTGACAGCCATTTTCAGAACCAGCAACTCATTTCAAGTTTGCATTACAGGAAACTTTCCAATATAGAAACGCCAAAATAGAAGAGCATTCCCCTCCAAACAATGATGCCACGAGTGCTGAAAATGGACTGTTTAAATTATTTTAAACCTTATGCTTGGGTGGGGCTGAGGAGGGATTGCCCAATCTGTAGTTCCTCGGAGCATCAGTAGGTTGCAGCAGAGTGTTAAGTACAACCTGGGACGAGGGTGTTAAAAGGACAGGAGCACCACAGGACACCGCTGTCACAAAATGTGCCTGAAGCCAGCATAGCGATATGTTGGGAGATATATGGGAGAATTTTGCTGAACAGACTTGAACCGTGAGAAGGTGGGCTTTAAACTACCATACAGCCAGAGCTTGTGCTTTCTTAAGATGCCAGTGTTAGTGTTGGAGCCTTGTCATCAGCCAGTGACATGATGATTGACATCACTGATTTGGGAACGAGATGTTTCATTTCTGTGGTACCAGCTCTGCAGTTAGGTTTGGATTCAGGAAGGGGAATGCTGCCTTTAGATGCTTTCCTCCATAGAATACCACAGTGAAACCCAGAAATTTATGGGAGAAAGAAAATAAGAAAAATAAAAGGAACGGATTAATATGAGACAGTAGTTGTACAAAAAGTAAATTTTGGCAAAGAAAAAACAACACAGTCCAGTACTCCAATAATAAAGCCACCATACAGAATTGTTTGTCTCTTGATGATACATTTGGATATAAGAAAAAAGAGTACTTCAATCAAGGCTCCCAGCAGTTATTAGTGGGGTCTCTGTTCCCTTCAATTGTTCTTCTTCTCTAATTTGATCGTAAATAATAACTCCACAGCTGTGTCTTCTGTAACCAAGTCCATCTCTCTAGGTTCCTATATTTAGCCTGGATACAAGCATGCGTGAAAAGTAACAAAGACATGAAGAATGCTGCTTAGCCTTTAGCAAAATCATACAAAAGAGCTAATGAAGCTCACTCTAATAAGCTTTACTGAATGACCAGCTGTAAACCTTCATTTGTATGCCACAACAGGAATACTCAGAGAGTGCTACCCTGCCTCTAAAGGTATCGAGTTATTCCCTTTCCAAAGTATCACACTTCAATGAGTAACAGAGATTTCTTGCAAACTGAAAGCAGTGCCATTGCCAGAAATGGCCCTGTGCAACTGGTCAAAGGATACTTCTCTATACAAAGAAATTTCAGATGATAAAACTTCCACTGCTTATTCTATTTTTAGCTAACCAGCAGGCTACCTGAACCACGCAGGTAACACAACCATGCTGATAACAGCATCTTCCTTTCCACAATTTCTTCCTTGTCTGCATCATATCCTACACTGAACCCACTATTTCTGTGACGTTATGCTACCAATGAAGCCAGTAGCCAGTTATTCCAGTTGCAGGGGAAATATTCAAGACTTAGTGACTCGTGCTTCTGTACTATCAAGCTATGGAGACTCTGGCTAACATAATTTATAGGAATCTTGGTGCATCCCCTATCCTAATGAAAAAATGGTGTCCAAAGAAGCCGTGTACTGTGTTATTCAAGAGCTTACACAGCAGTGTTACAGCACTGACACTTGCCTAAAAGCAGGGCAGATACAGAAAGATTTAAGTTCCTCTAGGGAGCAGATGGATTATACCTGTCCACTGCCAGTACTGTCCACTCCTGACAGAGCCTGGGACCAGAGCACACCAAAGGAGTGAAGGCAGAGCTGGGAGCTGCCCTTCTTCCAACCACCCAAGGGAGCAGCTGCCAGATCCAGACCTCAGTTGCCAGTGCCCAGCTGACAATATTAGTGCACACTTGTGCTGTAGCACAGAGGGCACACACACCACAGCTAGCTGTGCTTGATACCTGCAGCTGGCTGCCTGTTTGGGGTGCCATCACAGCAAACTGGGACACTGATGAGATGAAGTGAGCTCTGTGGAGGGCCACCAAAATGGTCAGGGGGCTGGCGCATTCCCCTCCTGCATGTTCTGGGACTGAAGGGGGGCTGTTCTGTGGAGCACCAGGAGGCCCATAACTGCAGTGTATCTGCACAGACCAACCTCAGTTGCTCAAGGTGGATCCTCATGTGAGGAAGTTAAGAATCTGAAGTTAATGCTCTTCCGTTTTCTAGTTATGCATTTGGCAGAGGACAACAGTGGCCAGGAGACGCTCCATGCTTATTAAATGCTGAGGCAACATGCGGAACACAAGGTACAAACCTTTTAAATAAGGCAGCTACATTTAGACAGTAGGAGATGTATTACTATCCTCCACCTGGAGTTACTTCAATTGTGCATAACAAGAGTTGGAAAAGAGCCTGGACAGTCAGAGTAGAGAATATAAAATCCCCCCAAAATAACATACCTCTCTGGAAGCTTCATTAATTTCTATAGCAAAAGGCATATACTCATGTCCAAAGAGGTTTAGAACAGTGGTTGCCTGAAAAGCACCAGTAACAAAAAGCTTCCATACACAAAAGTAACCTTGCAAGCAAATGTATCTTAAGGAAAATATATAACCACTCTCTTTTAAACCCAGAAAATACTTTCATTAGGCCTTCTATGCTAACTTCTACGAGAACTAACGTGTAATTCCTGTTTCTGATTGAACTTTCTTCCCCTGGAAAATGCAAGCTCTCCAAAGCTAGAATTTTCACCTTCAAATAATATCCTAGTGGGGAGTAACACAGGAAAGAAAGGTTCATATACCTTTCTATTTGTGTCAGTGCCCTGAATGTGAATTCCCACAATTTCTCTTACCATATAGAGGGTCTTATATCCATGGTGTGGCACTTGGCCACATAACAAAATTAAATTCGAGGTCAGATTAAACGGTTCATTTCCATGTAGGAACAGGAGCAAAAACTACTCTCCTCTGTGGAAGGTTTTTGGTGGTGAAAGCTGGCAGGGACAGAAAACGCATTTGAGAGGACAATATCAGACCTTTGTGAGTCATGCTCAAGCACATCTGGTTACCAGAATTTTACATTCATTGTATTTTTGTAAAAGGAAGCTATAATATTAACAGTAGATTTTATAGAGTCTGCCTCTCTCCTGCTGGAACTATTTCATTTTGGGTAGATAATTAAATATTCACTGAGCCAAAGAGGACTACAAAGAAATAGAGAGTTGTTAGCAGGAAAACCAAGGCAGAAAAACTAATTTCAAAACAACATGTTAAAGGAATCAGTTTTACTTCCACGAAAAATTTTTACAGTATTTAACTTTTTTTTGAAACCAAAGGGTTAGCCTGGCTCTGAGGTCCTCATCTGAAAGATTTACAGCCTTGAAACTCAAAGCCAGAAACAAGGTAAAGAAACAAGAGGTGCAGTATAAATTTAGTCTTGGTACAATACTCAGTTCTGGTTACCATAGCAGTATCTGCATTATTTTTCTGGATGTAAGGTAGACAGAGAAGGATTAGCTAGCTTCTCTTTTATTTTATATAAGTCTTTAACAAAGCTATACTTATTAACATGATTTCATTGTGAATGCTCCCTACACAACATTTCAAACTAAGAATAAAATTGTCCCCAATTTACAGGGTAATCTGAATACAATGTAAAGCTAAGAAAACCCACGCCCTTTCATTATGAAGGGCAAAAAATAAAAATACTAATAAACTGACTACAAGAGAAGAAAGAACTTTATTCCATCTCTTTCAAAAATAAATGCTTTCTTCAAGGTGTGCATATTTTCAAATTATATCCTTTCCCTTGATGAATATTCCAGTATGTTTCTCAAAGTCCTGGTATAGTGAGTATGACAAGATGTTCACGCACTTTTGATGGTAAGGAAGAATGCCAAGAATATAGCTGAAGAGACCAGATTTGTAATATAGTAGGAACAGTCTGGGAATTCCTAATTTCTGTCTTATTTATTGGCATCCAGTAAAAGATTTCCAGCAGAAAAGACCTTTCATCCAGAATTGAAACAGCCCTCTCATAGCACCATGCTGAGAACAAATTTGTGGCCAGTAGAGGCAATGGTAATTCCTCAAAGGCTCCTCAGTACCTACGTAGATCCTTGAGACATTTGCATTCATCGATATTTATAAATGCATGAAATTAACGTTACAAGGAAGACAGCCTTGTCTGGGGGCCTGAGCTGGCCACAGGCCTCTCAGAGAGACATGGGGCTGTAGCTCCAGAGGAAATCCTGCATGTTGGCAGGCAGAAAAGGGAAGAGAAGGGTCAGATTCACAACAGCGTAAGTCAGAAGGGAGGTTCCAGAAACATAAGCCAGATATTTGGCATTAAAATACCAGGTAGGAAGAAGGGAGTGAAAACCAGTGAACCCCATTTCACTCTTAGCTCCCATAATCATTTGGAGTTTGAGCAGTTCCCTCCATTTACCCCAGCAGTTTGCTCCCAGTAATAGCAATACCTCCCTTAGGATACCCCACTGCTGAAATGTGCCCAGTAATATAACTTACTTTCAGAACTGGTAAAGTACAGCCTGAGACAGAGAAGTGCTTTGCCTTACACATGGGACAAGTTTTTACGGCTGGAGTTCAAGTCTCCTGAGCCAAACCTGGGGCTCTCTTCCCTTTGCCTGCGCTCCTGCGAGTGGAATTGCTTTGTGTGTAGAGAAAAAACAACAAAATTGGCCATGAGTTAAGCTACACTCCCTCCATGTATATCCAGCTTTGTATGCATTTACAGAAGGCTGAACTAGAACTTATTGCAGCAGGCTCTCTCCAGGTTCAAAGAGATCAACAGATGCTCCTTTGTCTGGCACCAAATCCCTTCTCTGTCCCAGGCAGGATCAGTGTAATCTAAATCACTGCATACTGAGCTCCACTGGAGTGAGGTGTTCTCCCTCAAGAACCAGACAGTTCAAAGATCCCAAAGACCCGTTCTCGGATGGCCAAGGGACACCTTGGATTCCCTGTTGTTGTTCTCCTCTTGCAAACCTTAGGCCTCCATAGAAATACATATTTCAAATCAAGCTTGAAGAGAACAGGGATTTAAATATTACATTACACTCTTTGGACTCTGGAACACTGAAATAAATCACAAATGCCTTTAAGCAAAAAAAGCAAAAGAAGATGCTGCAGACTTACAACCACATATAGCTTTTAATCCAGGTACTGGCACATTTTTTATTTCTCATCCTGCCTTCCCAACAGCAGAAAATCTGTGGTTATTACATCTCCCTTCTCTCTGAGAGAAAACTATTTTTTGTCTTGACATCTGAAAGAAAAAACCTCTGAAAGAAATTTGATTCAGTGTTAAACATTTTAGATGTTAATATTATTTTGGATTCCAATAAAAGGAAGTTAAAACAGTTAATTTGACTGAAAATGAGATATGTTACTTATAAATTTAGAGCCTCATTTACCTACTGATATTACTTAAATCACACATAGAAATGACATCTCAAATGTTAAAACCAAATCTTTTGTCAGCTCCAGAATGAAACATTAAGGCTAATATTTTAGCATTCCCATTTCCTTCTCTTAAAGAAAATATTTGCCAAATTTAATAAATGTAGTTTTTATTTCCCAGAAGTTTTTTGATTTCTAACTAATTATTTGAAAGTTAGACCTGGTATAAGAAAATAAAAAATTTCTCATCATATCATGTAAATGTAAATAGCTGCAATCAGACCAAACAAAAGAAAACAGAATAGAAAAAAAAGAGTTTAAATTTACTGCTGATTTCTCTCAATCCTTGAGTTTTCTTCCTTCTTATAAATCAAATAGCAAAATATAAAAAGCAGCAGCAATGCACCTGAAGACAGAAAAGATGGTGCAGAGTTGTCAGACATGTTCCATGTCTGTAAATCTCAGCAACCACTTTGAAAACATGACCTGAATTTTAAATTGATAAGGAAATAGGGGTGATGCTCTCAAAACAGATGTGGTCTGTAAACCATAGTGAAGATTTTTCTAGAGTTGTCCTTGGTTTCAGAAACAACATAAATTTCAGGTGATTTTTAAGCTGACATGAACAAGATGTTTTCCTTGGAGCTCTAAGCCTTTTGTTCATGACAATTCGGATACTCTATTACTTTAAGTTTATTAAATAATTAAAATAACAATATTGCCCAGAACAGAACAAAACTTAACATAAGAATATCTAGTGAGGGCCCATCTGTTCAAGAAAAGAATGCTAATGAAGACTGAAAAAGGCAATTGCACTTTTATTTTGTTTTCAGTTGCTCTTTTCATCTATTCATAAATTGCAAATGAGAGAACTGGAATTGTCAGTATATTACACTGATGTCCAAGACCTCCACAGTCAAGTAGCCTACTTCTCCCTATGGGTCTTTCCAGCTTTTAGGAAAACCCTCTTAGTATAATTCCCACACTAGGACACTAATACTTTCCAATTTGGCTTCTGGCCCCCATCGCTGTCTCTCAGATGTCTTTGTCTGCTTGCCCATCTCAAAGACAGCATATTTTGTAACACTAATTAGGACTGGACTGTGGCAATACAAAAATAGCATCTCCTCTAGGAACTCTTCTATTCCCTAACAGCCATTTGTTTGGCAGATTTTGACTGCCCAGCAGGAACACGTGGCCTTTGTTGGGGTTGGGGCTCTGAACTGAGACACTGTGAGGCAACAGTCTCCGTACCACAGTCCTGAAAAGCCCTACTGGAGACAATTTTGTCTCTCTAGAGTGTCTTTCACTAAAGATTTTCTTCTTCTTTTCTCTTATGCTCATTTAATGGAAATAAGGTTTCTACTCCTCATTAAAAGTGACATTTGCGTCCAATTCACCTCCAGGTTTTTTGTGTCTCGTTGCACCAAAACCAAGGGAAATACCAGAAGAATCCAGCAAGTATTTCTGTGGCATAAGGACACAGAATAAAGGGAAGATGACAAAGTAAAAATTACATGCTAACAGATGCTCACTCTCAAGTTTTTCACATTAGTAATAAGGCCAAACCTTTGAGTTTAACGAAATACAGACTGAGGAACAAGGAATGGCTGTAAAACTGTTGATTTGCAATTAAGAGGGAAGGTTCCCAATTCCTGTGGAATTGGTGGAGGGCACATCAGCTCCTGCATAATACCTGATCATCTGAAGCTATGCTGTGCCCAGGTTTGGGAGCTGCAGATGCCTGTTCTCCGTTATACACTTTATTTCTGTTGTCTACTTAAACTACAAGCCGTGCCTGTCAGGAGCTCTCTCTTTCAGAAAGCTCTTAGGCCCAGCACACTGGATTCCAGTCTTGGTGAAATTTGATAGAGCTTGCTCTAACTCAGACCACAATAATAATACACTACATTCACAAGGTTTTATGTTAATGAAATGGAAAAAAAATTGCATGCCTATCTTGATTTCAGCCCATGGCTTTGCCTCAAGCTAAAAAACACACTAAGTGAGCTTGAACTAATAATGTCATCTCTGTGATTGCTAATGATTTAATTAAATGACTATAGTTACATTCAAATAAATATCTGAATCTAATTTTCTTCAGTGCAAAAAATTGTTTTAATTAAACCTGATTACAGAAGTCATCGAAAGAAGTATTCTCTTAGTACTTCTGCAGTGAAATGGAATCCATTAATCACTTTGATCTTCACATTTGAAATACTACAAAAATAAGTGCCTGTAAGAGGAATTGTTGTCATGTTCTATAGAAATACATTGGCACAAAATCCTATCTTAATGGGAAATTACAGATGAGAAATGAAAGGCTACTGAAGCTCAAAATTCAATAGTGCTGTTTCTTCGAAAATATATCTCTCGCTATGCATGTGAAATTGCTCATATTTTTTTTCTTCAATGGTAGATTTTCAGTTTTAGAAAAAAATTAAGAATATTGTTGTGTTCTGTGGTGGGACTACAGTTGTTGTGGGAACCACCACACTAAATTTACATACAGCTGTGTTTATGTCCTCATCCAAATAGTGGAATTAAAATAGTTTTCAGCATTCATATTTCTGGTTTTTTAATGAGTAAAAAAAATTCCATTACAGTAGAATCTCAGATTCAAATAAACACACTACTCAATTTCAACAATTTGATCTTTTTTTCACATTTAACAGTTCTTCACCAAAAATAACTGCAAATAATTTAATTTCTTTGACACATCGACCTAAATAGGCTTAATTCAGAAAGATGAGTTTTCTACCTGGAATGACATGCCTCAGTGTATTAAAGTTACTAGAAAAACATAGGGCATGTGTTCTGGAACAGTCCAATTCTGCTGCAGCTGCTGGATTTCTTTTACTACCATTAGGAGAGTCTATGGAAAATAACGCTTGTTAGATTTTAATACTAAACCCTTCCAAAGTGGACCAGTATAAAGCTTTAGCTTCTGCATAGTCTCCTCTCTCCAGAATAATTCGTGAAGAGAAAGGCCTAAAGAGCTGCATAGAAGAATTGCTCTAATTGATTTCCTCTTGAATACTTGTTTTGTGGCTTTCTAGTTGAAAGAAAGTATGTTTTATTCAATTATATGTAAGGGTAATTTCTGAGCAACTTGCCCAAAGATGTTCAAGTCTGGACTGCTGCAGCCATGACCTGGCTGTGTTCTGAGCAGAGCTTGCTTTATGACCACATCACCCTACGGTTTCTATCATCCTGTCACATCCTGCTTGCCTGAATTTTGAGTGCTCTTCCTGTGCTGTACACGTTATGGCTTCAGATCTGAAAGATTCACATTTCTCCAGTGTAACTAAAGCAAATATGCTTCTGTTTCTTGAATTTTGCTAAAATTTTCTACAAAAATATATTTCCACAGCTACAGACCATGACTAGGTGCTAGATGGCCACACTGCATCTTAAATGTGTACCTCTACAGGTACAGTCAACTGTAAGCTCTTTACATTTTTAAAAAGCAGCTGATGACCTTGGACAAGATTAATTTTCTGCAGATACAGCCACTAGAATCTGGAACATTCTTTCAGAAAAAAAATAAGGCTTTCTGACATGTTACAGAATTGAATCTGAGATTACAAACTTGTGGGGCAAGATCTCAGTTGATATAAATCCCTTCTGTCCACCCCAGTCTAGACAATTCAATTTAGGCTGCCTAAGAATCCAGACTAGGGTTTCCTTGTCTGATTAATAGCTATCAGATGAGGTCCCGCAGAAGGACTGATACGTTCCTATTATCATTCCCTTGTTTTTTGTATATGCCATTTACAATCTACACTGACATATTCCTTCCAACAATAAGATTCTACTGTAATTTCCTGGACATTACTTGGTACACCTGGATTATACATTGCAGCTATGAAAGCTAAAAAATGGATAATTAGAGTGATTGGTGGAGGAGACCTGTGATTACATTTTGAATACTTGTTTTGTGCCCTTTCTACTCTAAGTGGGTGTGGTGGTGCTTTCCCCCCATCCTTCTCCCTCAGGTTGCTCTTTGATCTCAGGAATCCTCTTTAGGCCTTGGCCTTGATTAATGGCCCCTGGGCAGTTAAACTCCCCTCGAGCTTATCAGAAACACTGTCTGCACCAGGAGCTTCTGTTGCCTAACTAAAGAAGGGGACAAGAGATGATTAGTCGTTCCTGGGCAGCCTCGGTATGTTACTTGCCTGAATCATAGCCCAAGGAGAATAATACAATTGTTACTGGACTTTTGAAAAATTCCAATAATTACTGTATTGGATTACAGCCCGGATGGACATTGACTGATGACTGATGCCAGTCATCCTGCAACCCTATATGAAGTGGTGCTAAGTGAGGCCCTTGGAGCTCTCTGAGGTCGCAGGGGGCTGTGGCAGCATCTCCTCGCGTGGGACAGCTCAGCTTGCCAGCTGTCACCTTCGCAATACTTGAGGGCCACCCCAAAATCTGCTGAAGGGCCTGGGCTGTGACCTCCATGATCGAAACTCAACCCTTGTCTGCTGAGAAATGCAAAGGCATCCAAAGTGTTCCACTGAATGTGAGGGGCATTTTAGCAGGTACTTTTGTACATCTGTACATATGCACATACCCCTCTCTGTGTGCCGGTGTGAATTGACTGAAATACGTCACAGCAAGCACAGTATGAATATTGCCATCTCAGATCTACAGCTACTGCTGTCCTTACAGTAAATCCCATTGGATCAGTCGTTGAGTAAGGGCTGTTAAATGCTTTTGATGTAAACTGTGGACAAAGCGGGTGGCTAAGTTTGGGCTCAGACTCGCTTAGGCTCCATCAGGAACACAGAAAGAAAGAGGGACTAATCTGAACCTCATGACCCAATGGAAAGGTCTCCCACACCTCATTGCATCCTCAGCCTTTTGTGTCCCTACCCCTCTGCACCCTTACCCTGTTGTGCTGTCTCTGTAAATCATTCTAAACACATTCTAATCTGAATTTCCTTTGCATGCTTCATCTATGCAGTAAGTAATAGAGTGAACTGTGCTGTCAAACTTCATTAAGTTGCATTTTCACAAATTTCTATTAAACCTGCTTTTGCTAATAGCTTTGATGATGATGCTATAAGCGACCTGAACCACTCATTTGTGACACTAGACCCCAGTGATAACACTCCTTGCAAATATATAAACCTTTCAAAAAATCTAGTTAATATTTATACTAGACAATACATTGTAAGCAGAAAATTAAAATCCAAAAGGGGAAAAGACTCACTGACAAACACAATCAAACCTCTCTAGACATAAATCTCCTTCTATGCCTCCTCTACTGACATCACCAAGTGAAGCTGACAGACACCATAGCACACTAAAATTACATAATTTTTAATCTTATTTTAGGAATTTTATGTAATCTGCTGGCTGCAGTGCATTGAAATAAGAAACGACACAAACCAAGACACCTTCATACAGACAGCATCTTACTGAAAAGCTATTTTATCCTTTTCCTGCATTTCACTACTACTCTGCTGCCAGCTGTCTGAAGACACGGCAGAAGATGCATCTAAACATTCCAGGGCCTTCTGCTGACGTTTTCATTATCCTGAATCTCTTCTTGACAAAATTTGATGAGCCACTTCACGCCCATCCAATCCAAACTTTAACTTCTGACACTGCTAGGATTTTGAAATTTTTTCCTTTGTCCCTGTTCTACCTTTACACTGAATATTGTTAATTAAATCATCTCAACACCAAAAAATACTTCAAAAATTGCAGGCTTGGCCCTTCCCACCACAGACTGAAATGCCATATGATGTTTATTAGCATGCAGCATGTGTTACTTTGAGTTGGCTGGGAGGTTGACGGAGTTAACTTGAATGCCATGCTGGTATTCACACTGGCAGATCTCCAGTTCCTCTTTGCCACCTGCAAACCACATCCTCCCTCAAACAGGATGCTCATTTCACCATTCCCTGCAGCAACACCAGCTTCTGAACATACTCCTGTTTTCCCTTATTTTACAGGTATGGGACATAATCATATACAAAAGAAAGGTCTTTGTAGAACTTTCCAGATAAATGACTTTGAGCTGCTGAATTGTTTACACCTCATTTGACTCAGTGCAGCCTCTTTGTCTTTTTTGAACAAGTCATTTTTGAACTTACTTTTAACCAAACTTCAGTACAAGTATGGCTATAGGTCTTAATTCAGCTTACACAGAAGAGTCAGTGCTTCATCTTGAATTGTAGGTTGAGGAAGTTCTTTAAGAAAATGATGAATTTGCTGACTATACAGATTCAGGTCAGTCAAAGTGATTGGAAAATTGAATTTGTTGAACAGTTTTGAAATTAATGTGGAGAAGGAGTACTACAAACATTTAGGAAACAAAATGAATGACTGTATGGCAGCATAGTCTGAAAAGCTTTCACAGAGATAATAAGGGATATTCCAGAACAATTCTAAGACTCATATTTTAAGGGTTTTCTGTTGTTTATCATGATTTCGGTTCTTAAATTTAAAGACATTTGTTACAAATTACTAAAATGGCAGTTCAGCTAGAGATGTTGCTGCATTACTCTTCTGCAAGATTTTGTGTGAATGATAAATGCTTCCTCTTAGAGGACAGTGGAATAACCTCTATAATTCAATTAGCCTTAATAAAATAGGTGCCTAGAATTAGAAAGAGCTACCTGAATCTCAAGTTTAAACAACTCTTTATAGGCTAGCACTGCACTATCAGGTTAGTTTAACAAGCAATTATAATTATTGGGAGACCAGTGTCTCTATTAAAAGATCGGGGAAGAATCACTACAGCTTCAGCTATAAATATGATTGGACATTTAATGAAACGTGTCTGCCCAGTGTTCTTTTCCCTTTTTAACAAATTCATTTTAGAATTAGAATGCAGGACAGCAGAGCACTCAGAGATATTTTCAGGGAGAAAGATGACTATTTTATGCTAAGCTAATTTACTTCTTTTTAAAATCGGACAGTACAATTAACAACTCCTAGGAGTAAAAGTACAAAAATTTAAAAGCTATTATTACAAATACTTATGTACAGCACAACTTAAATTTTCAAAAATGATGACTAAGTTGATTATTCATTCTGTATTTGAACACTCAGGTAAACTGAAAAGGTGGAAAGCTCCCAGAATCCGTGATTTACATATCTCCCTGAAATCTACTGTTTCTAATTTTAGACTCACAAATGTAGAAGTGCTCAACCCTTCCAGAAATTAGGTGGTCTAGAGAAACCTCAATCATTTTCAAATCTTTAGAAACAGAATTATAACACTACAATTCCTGTCTGCTGCAAACCAGAGCTCTGACAAGGCCCTGATAGCTGAATAGTCAGGATTCTTAATTAGTATTTACACAAGGGTTCTTAAAATATCTTCTCAGATCTGAGTCTTTAATCAAATCTAAAGGAAACAACCAAAAATTCTCTGAGTAAAATGAATTATTTACTGTATCTTAAATTATGTGAGAGGAAAGTATTCATCCCTGGAATACAGTGATATATCTTTGGTGGAACTCACCACTTCCAAATGAGTAAGGCAGAAACAAAGGATTGAAGAAAATGAGAGACAGAGTGCTGGAACCATTTGCTATCCTAAGTCAATAAAAAATAAAATTTATATATTGTCCATATCTAAGGCTGGGCTTAACTCCCTCTAAATGGAGAGGAAGAGATTATAAATTTGGGTGCAGATTGCTGTATCCCAGATTAAAGGCAAGTTATTTTTTAATAAAGCATGTTCTGTAGTAAGGGCCAGTTTCCCATTTTCATTGTGATCCCATATGCATGTTTAGAAAGGATGAAGAATTATATCAGTTTCTCACATGGTGGAAAGAATTATTTTCATATTTTAAATAAGTAAAATATTTATAGCTTGTTTGAGTGTAGTTTTCTTGGTGAAGTAGCTATAACAGATGGTCTGCTACTATCATTTTTACACACAGATATTCTTGAAATCAGCTCCGGCTTCAGTAGGAGCTACAGGACACAACATCGTAACGCTTGTGGCCACAGCCACCGCGGGAGAGGACCCGCGGGCTCCATCGGGAGACAGAGAAGGCAGCAGAGATCGGGCAGCAACAACCACAGCCGCGGCTGTGAGCTGGGTAACAGCTCCCGGGGGCACCATCAGACACCCCAGGCTGCTGCTCTGACCCCAGCACACCTCAGCAGGCTGCTGGCCTGAAGTGAGGTGTCAGCTCTGACTCCAGCCCAACTGGGAAAACACAATCCGATTGCAGACCTTCAGTCTTCCACGGACGCGTACATATACGGAGAAGAGAGGGAAAGTTCCAGCTACAGAAATAGTAAAAAAAGAAATGGCCTTTATGTACAAGTTTTAAATGACATCTGCAAATGTTTTTAGTCAGGGTAACTGAATGAACTTGCTACATATTCTCTTGGAAGGATGCTTTTAAAGTAATCTAATAGTGTAAAATAACGTTCAGCTTTCCTGAGCAAAAATAATCTCAAACCTGCCAAATATGTCACTCAATAAGGACTTTGTGGACCCCATAAATGTGGTTATTTAAAAAAAATCCTCTTATTTTCAGCCAGTAGTATGAACTCCAGGCTGAATCCAAGAACATATATCAGAACCAAATCAAATTCCTCTTTTAGCTATCTTCATATACTTAGTGATGACAGAATAAATTGTCATTCCAACTAAATTCAGCAATTATGTAATACGAGACAAAAAAAACCCTACAGCAAAACCCAAAACCTGCAGTAGATCTGTGACGATCTTGAGTTAAGCCTCTGCACTTTATGCTGGAATGGATTAATAAGTACTCCCATGTTCTGATCTGCTGGTAGAACTGTGGACTAAATGTTGAGCATTAATTAAAAAAAAAATAAGTTGAAATGCTCTAATTGTTTACCAAGTTAATGGATATTTATAGCTTAATGCTGGCCCTAATTCATTTTAGCCTAACCAAAGTGAAATCCAAATTTAAGTGAAGTGTATCCTAACTTGAGGCGTAAATTTATGACAAATGCCACGTGATACCTAAAACAACACTAGACAGAAGAGTCTTCAGTATAACCTTTCCAAATTCACACCAATGTCAATAATTGAGGACTGATCCTAACTAAGCTTTCTACATCTGTCGGCAGAATTTTCCCACCATCAAGTTCATTTCCTAAAGAAACATTACTTTGAGATAGACAAGCATTAAAGAATAAATCAGGCTGTGAACAGTCACACTTATTATTAAGCTTGAAGCGTGGCAGTGAACTACCTGGTCACACCAGGCAGCAGTTGCTGTAGCAGAACTGCAAAGGAAGATGGCAGAAGCTGAGGACTCCAAAGGGGTATGGCATAAATCAGATGAAAATAAAACACACAAGCATGTCCACAAGGATGGGGCTGGGGAGAAAAGTGGAAGGCAATTCAGACCAGCAATGTTTTTCTCTTTTGATCAAAATATGAAAAAAAGTGAACCACGAAGTTTAACAAATCCCTTTCTCCATGACTGAGTTACAACATGCTCCTTCTCCTTTGTCTTTCACTTCTCCCCACCACTGTAAATGACCTACTAACTCAGGTTTAGATCCACTGAGAAGGCTGGAAAAAAATCTCAGAGCACAGCAACTTTTTTCCACTTCTCTTATTACAAAAAACAAATGATAAAACCTATCTTCATATTTGAAACCATATTATACCAAAAATGCTACATAAATTAACAAGGGGGTCCTTTCATTTGTAAATAAAATGAATTAAAAATTACTGAACAACACAAAATAAAACTGTAAATATGCTGCTTTTCTTGCCGGGAGTGATTAACTTGTTTGATGGATTTTTCTTCTGCCTTAACTAAAGCAAAATTATGTTTGTGATTCATTGCAATATTTTGCATATTGCTTTGAAAAAAAGAAAGCCTTAAGGAATTGCATGATGTAGTGTTATCTGGGGATTTTCTTTTTGTTTCTTGTATGGGAAAAGAGCTAGGATGCCATCCAGTTATCTATCAACAGGATTCCTTGCAGATTTAACATCTGGTGTATAAAAGAATCACAATTTTGTGCATATTGTATTAAGGGCTTTTGTTTAGGATCATCTCATATTTGCAGATATAGAGCTGTTCCACATGTACACCAAGAAACACACCTTACCCAATCTGTGTTTTGAAATTACTCTTATTAAAGTCTATGAAAAAAATGTTGCCCTTTACCATCCCAAGGAATACAATCATAGTGAAAAAATTTGCATCTGCTGTTGCTCTATTTTAGAAGAGCCAAACAAAAGAAGAGAGCATTAATATTAATTTGTTTTTATTTAGCTCAGAAAGCTCAGAAAAGATTCTGACATTGTTAAAGAAAGACGCTAGGCTAATGAAATCTATAAATACATTTGATGACGTGTGGGAGGAAATCAGCTGGAGCAGTAGGTGAGGAAAAAAGAATTTGGTGCTTGAATTTTGCACAGATGAGAAAATTCCACCTGATATTGGGAAATAAGTCTGTGTTCTTGCTTTTTTTCATTCAATTCTTTTTTTTTCTTTGTAAGAGAAGTCTTGCATATGTTTATAATGACAAGAGATAAACTTTTTTCTGCTTCTGTAAAAATGGTAGCCGTGTCCTATATTTCTGTGCTTTAAATCTGGCAGTATCAGCATAATTAATTTGTTTAGCTGATACTGACTGCCATGGTATAAATGTATTTCTGGAAAGTCACAGTCAGTTCTCATTGGTTTTTGTATGTCCAAGCATGGTCCTTTAGCTGTCTTGTGACATTTGGGGATTTAAGTTTTTTTGTTTTCACTTTTCTGGCTCTTATTCCAGAGTCATTCTCACCCAAGATCACTAGAACCATGCAGGCAGGAAATGTTACAATATCCAGACTTTCTTCTTCGTCTAGACCTCATACAAGTTTTCTCAATGCTTTATGATTATATGCATGACATCTGGCCTTTAATGCCTTTATATTTCTAGGATTTAGATGTCAGGCAGTTTGAATGATTAGTTCCTGGTCTCTTGCAGCACCCAATTAAGTTTCATCCTTGACAGCCTTTGAAAAGTTGCTCTGTTCTGCCTGAACAGAAAGCTCACAATCTCAGACTCCATTAGAATTCTCTTGTTGAGAGGCTCAGTGGTGTCCTACACAGTCTTCACTTCAGCTTAATACAGCTGGAAAGCAGCCACTTTACTTGAAAGCCACATTTCACTATTTCCGTTCCTTTATAGTCCCTGGCTGCAGGAGAATTAGCCTCCATCACCAAAGCAAAAGACTGCAGTGCTCTATTTCTAGGAAGAGAGTAATGGTGATACTTAATTGTTTAACTTAATAATGAAAAATAACTCTAAGGTAAGAAAAATACCATGTAAAGTTTGAAATTTATGATGGGTTTTGATATGTTCAGACACCAATTAATTCATATCTTAATTTCCTTTTTCTCACCTTTTCCTTTCAGGTATCAGTGTATATCACCAATTCTTTTAAAGTTAGAAAAAATATGTTAAATTAAGAAAATTAATGTTAAAATTAAAAAATCTGCTACCATTGCCTCCACTAAAAAAATTATTAAAGACAGTTTTAAAAATGGATCTGGAGGAGATGCAACAAAGTTTGACAAAGTTAAACCAAAGCTGCTTTTTCTGTCAGTCCTGACTCAAGTGAGTTACTGACCACGCTGGGGACTGCCAGTGGATGCACGTTCTGACTGCAGGAGGACAGGGCTTGCGTGAGACCAGCCGGGATTAAGATCAGTGTATCCCACACAAATGGATCAGGAACAAACTTAAGTGGAAGAAACATTAGGAATGACTTGGACCTGCAAACAGATCAGTGAATATTTCTCTTGGCCTTTACTCAAGACACAGAGTACAAGATCCTATTGGCATCAGAGTTGCAGGAAACAAGTACCTTTTGTTTATAATTCAGATATTTTGACTATCACTGATATGATTTTCATTTGCCTTTGCACACATACAAGAAAAAAGCACTTGCAAGAGCAAATGCTCTAAGATTTCAATAGAGAGCTACAGGCGTGTAACAAAGGAGAATAAAATTAAGCCTTTGGAAAATTATTTCCCACAAAGGTACCTTACAGTCCTTGGCTGCAGCGAGCACACATTCATTTTTCTGGAAACGGCACGCACACTATTATAGCTGATTACTTTTCCAGATTTATTGACTTTGCTCTCCTTACAAAACTATCATCAACTTTCTAAAGGCAATAACTGGAAGAGAGTTTCTAGATTTTTCATATAGGGAAAAGGCCTTGATTTTCCTCTAAAGCATTCCAAGTGTTTTTCCAGTATTTAGGCCTTCATCACTGATTCTATCAGCCTCAGAAATATGGGAATGTAGAGACAGTACTAAAGAGACTTCTGAAAAAAATTCACTAGCCCCATTGCTGTATTCCTTGCACACTGGTCAGCAATCCTACCAGTGCAGAAAAGAAAGCTGTATCTCTCTTTGAAACCAGGGAGTCTAAACATAAATGATCTGAATGGAAGTAACATAAGAAATTGGCAAGAATTTCTCAGAACAGCACTGAGTCACTGGGCTCACACCAGAGGACAGGCTGAGGCAGGAAGACCCAAGCATTCAGAAACATTCAGAATTTGGCTCAAGCTTCCATTTCTTGTAGAACTGGATCTTTTTAAAACATATCTCTGAAGGGATGAGTCTTACCTTCAGCATCTCCTAGCAAGAAACAGAGAGGTTGAGACATTTGGAATATCTCTTAGGAAATTTCCCCATTTATAACAGCTCCACATAAAAATTTACCAGAGAGAGAAGCATGGACTGCAGGTTGTGCTCAGAACTGGAGAACAAATGCTTGCAAGCCCACCTATCCCTTTAAAAATATCACTGAGCTATCAACATACTGAGCTGGACATGAGACAGTAAAAGAACAAATCAGGTGAAGTAACAGGACCAAAATGAAATCTGCAGCAACACAGACTTGTAACCCTACACCAAGGAGAAGCTATTAGGTCAAAATACTGGACCTCAATTAAATATACAGCCTGTATTTTACACAAGGTAGTCATACTTGTTACTAGCACAAAGTATCTTCTCTTTCATCATAAAGTCTAATTAGCTGAATTATGCCAGCTGCTTCTAATTTATGACCTCATTTGTTCTTACACAGAAATTTGTAATATACCAATTTAGAGAGTCTCCTAGACCCAACCCTACACATAACATTATACTTAATGTGCAGTAACCACAATTCCCATCTCAGCCTTGAAATATCAACATGTTAAGAAATTTTTTTTCCTCTGATTTTAAAGTAAAATAACCTACTTTGTCTCTAGCAGTAACCCTCCCCTCCCAAACTTCTGTTTTATATAATACCACAGTAACCACTACCTGCTCCATGTGACATCACACTGCTAAGCCTCCTGTCCCCCAACCCCTGGCTGCTCACAGCTAATGGAAGACCTAGCCAAGAAATCATTTTAAGGCATGTCTGCACTAAAGAAATAGGATGTTCTTTAGAAAATCCAGAGCCAAGTCCTGAGACCTGAGTCAGTATGTTTATGCAGTTTAGTGCTAAATGGATTTATTTACTTTTGTCCAGAATGTTTTGGAATGCCTCACCAGGTTTATGCAAACATGATAAACGGTATGCAAACCCAACCTGATTTGTATCTGGTCCCTCTTGTATCTTCGCCTTATGTTTCCTTCCATTTCTGTTTTTGAGATCAACACGAGCAAGTGGTGTCTCTTACTGAGCATAACCATACAAATCAGCTGTGACTCTGGAAAATCTAATGCATTCTGCAGCTCCATTTACTTGTTCTGTTGTTGTGCATTATACCTTTTCACTTGTCTTTTTATCCTGACATGCCCTTTATTTTGATTTAAGCATGTGTTTATACTTGGAAGCTTTTAAAATAAAATTCTAAGGATAGAGTTAATCATTATTATAACAAACACAGTCTATCTCCCCACCTTTAAGTATCTCCTGTTTTGCAATGTGTGAATCAGTCTGAAAAGACACTTTTGATAGTTCTGAAATTGAAAAACCTGACAAAAATGTACAACAATCATGACACTTCAAACAGAAGCCCTATTACTACACTTAATAAAATAATTTCAAAGGCCAAAGTGTGCAAAATGTTTTACACTATTACTAATTTTTAAATATTTTGTATTTTTAAATTGTAGTCCACATGACTTCCTCATTTTTTATTTATTTTGTATTTTAAAATTGCAGTCCATGTGACTTCCTCATTTTTTCCCCTCAATATGTCAAAAATTTTAATCACTTTCATCCTGAAAGAGTACTCAGAGTGCATGAAAATGCATTATGCCTACAGCCATACTGTCTCCAGCTGTGATCTTGTCAGAACTTATAAGAGAAGAGGGTCTGTACTTGAGCAGCAGGGCTCTAAGAGCAGTGCAAGTAAAAGTTACACTGCTAAAGCAAGGGGTGACTCTTCCCGGGGGATGCACCGGGCTCTGCTGCATTGTGCAGGTTGGATTTGGGCGTGCAGGTCAGCAGACAGAGCATGCCCTCAGAAGACCACCAGTCATACAAAGCTGAGCAAAGTCTGAGCGAGGGGCAGGCCAAGTACACCTGAGTGCTGTGGGTTACTGTAGGGAGGAGCTGTGCTCCCATCGGATTGGAAACCCAAGGTTGCTGGACAGTCTGTAGCCACTAAAACCCCAGAATATGATTATTATTGTTAACTTGCTACAAAAAGTTGGTAGTCCAGAGATGCTGAATTCTAACCTGGCCAACTCTTCTTTCTAAAGCCTGTTACTTTCAGATTACCTTGTTACTATGCTTGCATATATTAATTGCTAAACTTAATTTACTTCTTTGTTTTGCCTGTGATTTGTTAGAGTGACTTCTGTGCATATTGCAGGGTTTGTATAAATCAAGGTTAAAACTGCAATGAATTTTGGAATACCTGTTGATAAACAGTGCTGAAGATATTTATCATTGTTAATATTCACTGGCTGGGCTAATCCATATTCATAAATAATTCCTTAAATATGTGAAGTATTAACATTTATAGTTTAGATTTGTAATTATCTCTACAGTTACAGACAAAAACAACGCCTCCTTTGCTCTAATACTGCTCTAACCCAAGGACAAAAGAGAGAAGGAGACAGGCAGCTGTCCCTGTGCTTGCTTGGTTTGTAAACAGCTCAAGTGCTGCTCATCACAGATGCCACAGGAGCAGACACTGCTGCAAGAGACCCTGTCAGCCCCTGAGCTGGGGGTCCTGGCTGGGGCCTTCCATGACAACCATATTTTGTTGATACCATGCCTAGAATAAAGTATGTGCCAAGAAAGGATGATTTCATCAGGAATAAGGTTTTGATGATTTGGTTGGGGGTTTTTTGTTTTGTTTTTAAACTTACGTATTATGATCCAGTGCTTTGTATTTGCAAAAAACATTACACACTCTAGATACGGTTTCCAATCTTCTAGTTCTGTTAGAAAACACGATGTGAAATCTGGACAAGAAAGAAAGAAGAAAAAGAGTAAATTATTAACAATTTTAATTGTTAAATCAGCACACTGACAGATTTTAAATTGCTTCTCAGCAGTGGTGCAACTAGACTGAGGGGCTGACACCGGCTTGTGGCTGCAAATATATACAGAAATGCAATTTTAGCAACGTGAGCCCTGATCCCAGCCACAGTGTTAAAGCTAAGAAGTCAGTGTGCAAGCTTCCTTGCTTTCCCTGCCAACTGAAAACTCTTCAGCAGCTAGAATCAGCTTCCTGTGACTATCAACTTCACAACAGCTTTTTGTCACAAAAACCATGCAAAGTTAGCTTAACACCATACAGAAGCAGGCCCAGAATATTTTTGTCCCATATTTTGTGACAGAAATGCATGTAATATGTCTTGAAAAGGTAATAATGCTTCATGCAGCAAACCTGCTACTTATGGAAATACCTTGACACTTTAAATACTCAGTAGCATTAATTCACATTAGGGACAAACACCCTTAAACCCCTTCTTTAAATTATATTGCAGTTCTGAAATTTAAAAAAACCCAACAAACCAGAAGCCAAACAAACCACCAGCCCCCCAGCCAGACCCCAGATTAACTGAATAAATGCAATCTGTAGCTACATTCTTATGCCAAGCATCAGTCTGGAACATTTTATAGCCAAATGATAAACCCATGAAAACAGGAATTTTAAATGAGAACTGTGATGACTGTTAAGGTAAGAATATGAATGGTTTTTCTGTAACATGTATTGAATTCTTTTCTGAGCCAATAGTAACGTATCAAAACCATTGTATAATAAACATTTTAGATAAGATCGAATGGATAGAAATTCCCTTTTAATATTTTAAAGATTCGAAGTCATTGGATCAAATTCATTCCTGGTGAAACACATTTCTCCCAAACCACTCATGATAAAGCTATTCCATACAAAGTTCTGTTTATGAGGGTCTCATCAAGATATTTCCCTGCTTTAGTCATGCTGTAAAAATTGCTGTGGCCATGATGACGAATACTGATACGGAGAACATCACAGCCTTTTTTAAAATTTTGCTTTTTACACTGCTGAGTGTCTTTTCTCCTTCTTCCTTGTAAAAAAGGTAATGGAAAGATGGACTCAAAAAAAGCCGTTGCAGGTTCTACAACAGTTCTGGAAGTCATAGCAAACAACTGAACTGTGCAGGCACTCCATTTGCCACAAGAAGAGTGTGGTATTTAGCTAATTAAAAAACCCCAGATATCACTCACTATAGAATGAAAAGAAAATAGAGCATGGCCTAAATGGAAAAGAATATAGGAATCAAAACAGATTGGCTGAGGAAGGGTACAGAAATGACCAGGAGTTATATGGAAATAAACCTCAAATGAATATACAGTACTGAGAGAATGAAAAAGGCAGAACTGAGTTATTTCCAGCCCAAACTTCTGAGTGGATTGGACAAGAAATGATAGGCTATATCAGATTAGTTTGGCTTCATTTAGGTTTCTTTGATAACAGGTTTTATAACCCAAAAAGATCTAGACTAGCTGGAGTCCAGAAGAGCAGCACATGGGAGTCCATTAGCTGAGATGAAGCAGGTGAGGACTGAAAAACTAATTTGTAAGAGAGAAAGGGAAAGGGATAAATAGAAGATAATGTAGGCTGTATCAGCAACAGAAGATTGGAAGGTTAGACAAACAGTTAGAGCAATAGAAACAGAATGGAATTTAGTATCATAAAATGTCAGGTCTTAATGGCCTAATAAAAAAAAACCAAAACAACAAACCCTCAATTCATGATATAAAATAGGAGTTCTTCAGGGTAAAAGTGAGAAATACATGGACATACAGTCTGGATGTAAGATGACAAGCTGCCACAGTGACACCTGTGAAAGTAACAGAGACATCCACTTCATTAAAAGTAGGTAATGCTTGAGGGAATAATATACAATATTAAACAGCTTTGACTACAGTATTGGGTATAATTTTGCTCAAATGAAGGGGACTGCAGAAGCCTGACTTACTTCTGCTAACAAATGAAATTTGAGAATGGATAGAAGCCCATTAGTGTCTATAAATACATCACAGGGATAAATGCCAGGAAGGAGAAAGATCTCTTTGTGTGAAAATAGAAGATGCTGGCACAAGAATAAAGCAGCATGAGCTTTCTCTGAATAAACTGAATATTGGATGTCAACAGAAGGTTTTTAACCAAAAGAATGACTTTTTGTGAGTAACAACCTTCCTACAGGCACAGCAGACCCACTCCCTTGCTGAGCTCCTAGGAAGCGGTGACAGGAGCCTGCGATGACTGGGAGCAAAACTTCCTCACCTACAGGATCCTCTCCCGTTTTCTTATTACTTCAGTGCAGACCTGGTGAAGCCCTTGGCCTTGACATAATAAGGCAAGACATAATAAGAACCTGCAGACTGAAGCTGAATGTGTGGTCTCAGAGATTTACTCTTCCCACTGCACAAGTATTAGCATTAATCTGCCTGGCACACGAGAAGAGTTTTGTAAGACTAATAGATGTATTTGCAAGATCTCTGATTCCCTCAGACTTCTGAAATACAGTATCACACGACACAGCACTGCTACCCAAATTCCTTCTAATACTCCTATCTCAATTCTAATAACAGGAACTAAAGCTGGGGCACATCAGGGAAGCTCGCTGACATTGACACAAGGCAGAAAGTTGAGAAATACTTTACAGATCTAAAAATAAACCCAAGCAGACATAAGCCAGTGAACTTTTTCCACAGACCTCTTTTCTTTGCTTTTACCATTTTTACTATTTTTTTCTTTTTTTTTTTTTCCCCTTTTCCCTTTTCTGTTTGCTTTTGTTTTTTTGGTGTTTGGGGTTTTTTGGTGGTTGTTTTGGGTTTTTCTTTTTTTAAAAAGCAACCAGAAACACATGTTTAAAGGAATGTGAATTTGATAAATGGGAGGAGGAGTATTCCAAGTGCCACTAAAGGACACAGCAGTCAGACACTCCCATACACCTTGCATTTCTGCTTTTGGCTAAGTTGCCATCCAGATACTCAACAATTCCACCTTTTTATTGAAAAAGAGAGTAAGTGGATCTAAATTTTTCAGACCCAGATGAATGATACAGTGCAGCTGATTCAGTCTGGGGAGCAGCTCCTTCCAGTCTGCCTTCCTAACAAAAAGAGAGGCTTATTTAAGCCTCCAGTACCCTGGGAAGGGCTTCCATCCCCATGGCAACAGCCCTCCCACCCTGCTGCCCACCCACCACTGTCCTCTCCCAGCTGACTCAACTCCCTCTCGGGTTTGACCCATATCCCAGAAAATACCATCAGCACTGGAAATCACACCCTGTTGCTCATCCTAACAAAACAAAAGGGACCCTAGTGGCTGCAGTTTGAAGTTTGGGAACTGCGATTTAAAAACAAAGCACAAAGCCCAGCAGTTTCTGTTAATATTTTGCATAATAATTAAAATTATATGATGCTCTTTTCAGAAAAAGCTTCAATATAAACAATATTTAGAGGAACAAAGTATTAATTTGATATGTGATAAGGGGAATTAGGTGTATCACGTTTTCAGTTGAAATATGAGAATGAATGATTTTTTACTGTTATGCAAATATACATAATTCCACTTCAATTAGACTACCCTTGTGAGGTTTTTGCAGCAAATAGTTTTAGCAAATAAGATTTACAGAGAACATTCAAAGGTATCTTTATTATAAAAGAAATCTGGGTCTGTGTCACAAAGCCAACATGCTACAAAACCCACTTTTTCCCAGATAAGATGCAGTTGACCTTGGGAGAGGCACAGGCTTGTCTGGCACCTCCCACCTGCACTCAGCTCCCACCGCTGCCGGGTGAGCCCCTGTCCCTCTTGAAGCCATCCCCCTGAGCACCAATGGATTTACAAATCCCTCCGATCAGCCACCTCACTCCCCCAAAGTTGCTGCATGGCACCCTCTGCGGCTCTCTCTGCCTGCTAATCCTTTGTCAGGGCTGTCCTTTAAAAATTCCCTCGTGGCAAACAGACTGCAGGCAGCATATCCTGGGCTTAATCCTCTGAACTAGTGGGAAAAACAGCCACCGATGCTCACCCACTCTGAATTTTGCCTGTTGTTCTTCAGGGGGCAATGGCAGGCAGTAACGCAGTGGGAAAAATCATTTTCTGGCACACTTCTCCTTCCCTTTTCTAGATGACCTTTATTTGTGGAGTGGAGCAAACTGCAGTGCAGACTGTCAGAAGAAAACCACACCAGGGCATTCTTTCAAGGGGACTTTTTTGTTGGGTTTGTTGTTCTCTTAATCAAAGAAACCTAATTCGCGTAGAAAGTGTCTGTTTGCTCTTTGTGTCTGGAAAAACATAAGAATTACAATGTTAACATTTCCAAATGGCAAAAAATGAATTTTAAATAGCTGGCAATAGCAATGCTTGATAAACATATGCTGGCTGAAATTCACTTCTCTTTCACACCCACTATGCCTGAACCCCATATTAACCATATGCTTTTGCAGATTAAGTTTAGTTCTCTGCATAGTTTATAATCTGCTTTGTTACAATGCAGCTATAATAACCTAAAGTTCCCGAAAATTTAAGCTAAAGGGAAAAATAAAGCTAACTGTGAGATTTGCAAAATCGTGCAAGAAACAGAGCATTTGTCCTGTATAACAAAACCCTGCCAAAACTTCAAGTAAGTATTTAGTAGTGACAGTATTTTGCTATGAATCATACTGTCTGTTGCCAGCTTCTATTCCATTGATAATTTTGTACTTATTGTACAAATTTGGTTAATATTATAGAAAGTTAAATCACACAGAAATATAAGTATGATAACATTTAACATTCAAATTCAGCTTCAGCACATGTCAAGAATTCTGAATATGTACCTTATTCAGAGAGTTGCCTCATGAAGCTGCTGGTTCTTTTTGACTTGGGTGACACTGCCGTGCTCTCACCAGGCAGCTGGACCAGATGATGGCCATATGCCTTTCCTATTTGTATCAAGTTGTCAACAGCAACACTAACTTGCTGAATTTAGTTAGAGCCCTTTGCCTTACATTGCATGGATTATAACTGTAACTCTCAAATCTGGGCCTCTAAATCACTCAATTCATTAAAGAAAACCATTTCCACACAGTTTTAAAAAATCCTTATTTCCAAACATAATGCACAAATTTGCCTGCAGCAAAGAAATCTACTACCACAACTAGGATTGTAATTGGTAGCTTCAGTCCTCAGCCCACTCCCACTAGGATTCCTCCAGGCTTTTGGTGGGGTTTGGCTGGGTGCTGGGAGAGCCTTCCCTGAGCCTACTGTCAGCACAGGGCTCTGTTCTACTGCAGGCTGGACATTCATAGAAGAAAAGAGCCCTGTGCTCCACAGACCTTTCCATGTCGACCCAGAAATAGGCAGCCCACGTGCAACAGACAAATCACATCTGTAGAGTTCACCCCACTGACAACTTCCCCCCCTCCCTTTTAAACTAATTTACTTGATCCAATTCCCTATGACTCACTCCCTGCTCACACAATGAGAACATCTTTCTGGCCTGTTGCTTTCGAAGGCAGAAGGAAAAGAATAAACTTCTTATCCCTCCTTCCCTTCCCCAAAGCATACTTGTGAGTTTTCTGATGAAACATTCTTCTTTTGAAAAATGGAGGTTTGTCAAAACTGAAAAGTTTTGAGGAGCAGTGTAATTTTATTGACTCTTCAAACCTCAATTTCTTGCTAGTTCAGCTTCTCACAGGCTGAGGAGTGCCGAGGCCTTAGAAGCTGTGGCTGAATCAGTCTCATCAAAATCTGTTGTACTCTGAGCTTCTTCTCAGCCCACCAGACAAACAGCCAAAGCTCTGAGCTGTAAAGTGAAGCTGCACAATTGGTTTTAGACACTTCTCTTCTACTCCCCCTAGATGACAATGTCAGTTTCTAGGAAACTGAGTAAGTTTCACTATGATGCAGAAATATTTTTGTTTTTCTCTTTGTACATGGAAATCTCAATACTTCAAGATCTTTCATCATAAGAACAAGAGTGTGAGGTCATGAAAAGGTGATCTTCTGGCTATCGACTCTGCAAGGAGAAGGCAATAGGAGACCATGTGTTTGAAAAGTCTCTAAGTATAGTCTGTGCTCTTCAAGCACCCTTCTCTTCTGCCAGGACAGAAAATCTCAAAGCATCTATGAGGTCTGGGGTGTCTATTTGCTCTGCCTTTAAACAGAGACTGCTGCTGGCACATTAGTCTTTCAACAGAATATTCTTCCATTCAAGTTTTTTTCTCAAATGTGCAGCATTCCCTGTTGTACATGTAAAATCTTTTCTACATAAAATAGCAAATAATTCACCTAGGATGGCATGCTAAATACCCCAGCATTCTTCACATCATCAGGACAGATTTGTAAAGCCATTACAGCCTGACTTTGGTCTGAATTCACTTCCAAATGCAACAGTACCACACACACAGCAGCCTTAGTCAGTGATTGTGAAGGCCACTGGAAACATCCCATCACACAGTAACATTCATAGGCAAAACCTGGCTATGTTTTGTTCCCCGTGTACCAGAAGCTGGACAAGCTAATTTGCACAGCTAGCTTACCTGCACATTCAAAAAGGGACCCAGGCTGAGGGAGGACTCCCTACCGAGCTCTGACTTGCCTCTCTGCCAGCACAGCTATTATTTCTCACATTATTTCTGTTACAGTAACATCTAAGAGCTCCAGCCCTCGATGGGGACCCCACTGTTACCCAGCATACAAACACACAGCAAAGACCAGTGCCCTTGTTGCAGTGGAGCCTGGCTACTGAGCTTGAAGCAAATAGAGAAACAAAAAGAAAAACACAGCTTTTCCCTCTTATATTGATGGTAGCTCCCTGCTGACCAACACAGAATCCTGGGAAATTGAGGTCAGATCCTCTAGCTGTTTTTACTAAGAAAAGGTGCAAATCAACTCTGTGTTAAGGTTAAAGACAGAGTGCAGGCAAAGAAAAAGAAGTAAAATGGCTTTCCTGCTCATGAACTGAAAGGGATTTCTGAGCACTTCCTCAAGTATCAGGCTAGTGCTGAACACTTGCAGGAAACAAATAATGTGACCTGGCGGCTCTGTTCACGAATCACTGTGCACTGCAGTCAGTCAGCTCTGCCAAATGCAATGCCATGCACATCCTAGTGGGAGCTTCATATCTACCTCTTGAGTCTGAAGCTTACTATTGGCAATATTACAAAGCAAGACACCTAGTCAGCCTTTTGATGTGATTAGAAAGGAGATGCAGATAGAGCTGTGAAAGAATGACCAACCCCCACACTATTTATTTAGTACTGTTACTTAAAAAAATTCCTTGGTCATGTTGTCAAAGCTGATCCAGGAGAAAACTGTCTTGAGCACTCCTGAAACTGACTAAGTGACAAGATAACTGACAGTAAGGAACAAGCTTTCAAATGACTGGAAGTATTTAGGGATAGAAAAAATGAACTGTTTTCAGGACTGTTTTAAACAGTAATACTTGTATCTAGATTGGTACAAATACCCCTACTACACAGAGTCCTTCACTGAGAGATCTGTTTTTGTTTAAATAGCATTTTTAAGTATATTTGAGGTTCCATTGCTGCTTGTTACCCAAGGCCTTTGCTGCAACCACAGAGACAGTCAATATTTCTACCTGATTACAGCAGATGAGACTTGCCTGAAAGAAACAGTTCTGTGGCAACAAGCTCTGTGAAAATGGAGTGTTGAATCTGCATCAAACATCTGAGTTTAGTAAGAAAACCTGAACCATAAGGCCATATACAATAGAGGGAAATATTGGGCACACTGTGTCTACAAGTTGGTTTAATCCAGCAAGTACAGAATCTGTTTTAAACCATTAAGGGAAATCAGCATCTTCCTAAATTAGAGGAACAAGTGTCATCAGGATGGAGGAGAGCATTGAAACAGGAATGACTAGAATTGGAAGGAAAATTGGTACTCTGTTGCCCAGCCTGAAATTCAGAGGACAATACCAGGCAATATTACAGCCCATAGCATTTTGTCTTTATTTTGTCAGTTTGGATCTATCTCAGATCAGCAATGGCCAGGAACAGTTGCTTCTTTAATATCAGTCTGGACTTGTCTCTCTACTCAGCACCAAAATAGTGATCCTGTGAATACCTCTAACTCCTGAAGAACTTTCTAAGTACAGAGCCTTACCAAAAATAGCCCACAAACCAAAAGTGCTTCTATGTTCTTCCTTAGAAAATACAGTTTTGTTGCAAGTTCCATAACTTTATATTCAGACATTATTAACTTGAAGTATTCAGCCTTACAGAGATGCATTTCAAGCTATTTAAAAAATTATTACATAGCTCCAAAATCATAATTTTTATGAAATATGTCTTCTTATTCTTTCCATGGGGAAAAAAGCCTATGATCAAATAAAAAACAAGTGCAAATTTGGAACTTTCAGAATATCCCAGAGATGTTCTGTCAGCTGCAAAAACACACGCAGAAATTTCAGTCTATCTCAGGAAGGGCAGGTTGTCTGTAATGTGACATCGTTGCCAGATGCACTTAGTGTCTTGGATGCCAGTCAGGTCTAAAGAAGTGTGAACTGAAAACGTTACAGTCTTTGGTATTCCTCATCTCCTTGCAGGTCAGAACTGAGACCTGCACTGTCACTTCACAGGCAGTTATCTGCTTTGTGACTGAAAAGAGAATTTTATTCTCTAAGATTATCAATTGGGCACCTTTATAGACAACAAAGAAAAAGCAAAACCCAATCATACAGCCTAACCCTCTTATCAAGTGGAACAAAAGTCTGACAGCTCTGCAATGGTTAGTTTTGAAGCAGGCATGGGTAACTTAGACTTGGGAATCCAATGCAAATTCTGAACATCTTTTTACAGTCCAGCGCTATGTGAAGCAGTGGGGCTGGGGAGGGGCAGCTGAAGCTGTTCTGCTGCAGCCCTGCCTTTAGACTGTGCAGTGCAGTCTTCACGACCACGCAGCACCTGAGTTCCCAGCCCAGACACAGGCAAGCAGACTTGATGTGGATTTTGTTTGGCAGTGGAGAGGGTTGATGTGTAGCCACAGTGATGCTCGTTTCTTGTGCTTGCTGAACCACACGAAGTTCACTGGGCTCTGACCAGCACAGCAATGGCCGACGTGGCCATCCTGCACTTGAACTATCTTCCTCACCAACAGCACCCTTATGAAGTATTAATTTGTTTTTCTTTAGTATTGAAGACTGAAAACAATGCTAGAGGATGCCCTCTCTGTTCTGAAAGAACAACAAAATCTCATTAATAAAATTTAAGGTCAGATCATTATTTTCTCAAATAGATACAGAACCTATTACAGCTATTTTGACACTTTCAAGTTTTATTCTAAAACTTTTCTTCTAAGAGTGGTAATTTTTATTAGTGTTACTGCATATTTTCTTTCAAAATATTCTGCCTTTGTTGCTGAGAGAGGAATACTAGCTGATAGTAAGTGAAATTGTTGCCTCCAGACAAATTGGCATTCGCCATTCAGGCAGAAAAATAAATTAAGTGCAACATTTAGGCACTCTGCATTAGGTTGTTAAAAAAAAGAAATCAACCAAGGGAAAACAAATGTTATGTCAACTATTGACTGTAAAAACCAAATAAATAAGAATTTCTCCAGTACTTATACAGACCAGAAATTCACCACATGCTTAAAAGTATGAAGCTTTTAATAGTTCTGTTGGAACCAGAAATCAACTTCACATTTTTTGGATAGAAATATGTGGCCTTGGTAAATCCTATAAACTACACCTGTTCTTTTAATATTTCAATATGGTATTTAAAACGTAATTATGATGTTTTGTCATAGTCTGTAGGACTATATTACTCCTTTACCTTTCCTTTGGAGAAAGTCTTTCTTCCTGAAGAATTCAAGAGTGCTTACACATTTTAAGATGCAGAAAGCATCTAAGATCATTTCACGCACCAGGTGAGGCTATCTCTGAAGGAGAGTGTCAATTTTACTTTCCTTCAATATTGTAGGACAGGAAAGTGAATGGAAAAATTTGAACATAATGAAGTTCACTACTGGGATAGCTGTCATTTAGCAAAAGTCTTATCAGCATTTACTACGGAGCACATGCACCTCGTCTCTTGTACTCCATGAACAACAGGTATTGCCATTGTTGGACACTTCACAGCATAAAAAGATGTTTTGGTAAGCTTCTACCACGAAGACAGTGTGAATTTTGTCAATAACACATGTAGTTTTGTGTCTATCAGTACTGATTTTCAATCACTATCACCCTGGCAGAGCCATTAGCATTCTTTAAGATTCCCTCAGTCCCTAAATTTGATTTACTTAAGTTTGTATCACTAGGAAATCTTTTCACCCTTCTGCTCTTCCACTTTCCCCCATTAGCAATAAAAGCCTTGTCACTCCACACATAAAATTATAGCTCACCCCACAGCTGATTTCTGCCCTTCAAACTAACCAGCTACTCCTTGTCAGACTCAAAGGCTTCCTTCATTACTTGACTCCTACCCAGAGCTCTGGTCTGCAGGTGAGCAGCCACCAAGCTGAGGGTCCAACACAGCTGGGGCTGGTATCACTGACATGCACTAAATGTATTAACTTGTAATCCTCCTCCACGTTCTTCCTAAATTCTGTCCTTCACAGTCCTTCCCCTAATACGGATGACCTTGTCTTCTCAGGTCACTCCTCCTTTATACTTCTCAACACACTCCTGAAATCTTGTATGTGCTCCATATCTCTTTAAGGTCATATCTGTGCCTCCTTTAGAGCACATTACTTCACCACAACAATCTGGGTGAAGCAATAGCCACACATTCCAAGGTAGTTTGCCAAGCCCTGAAAGGGCAAAAGCCCNAAGCATTCAAGGTTCTTTAAAGGGGGCCAACAGGTGGGAAAGCTGCACCTACCAGAATGCAACATTAGCATGCCAGGAATTTGGACGGATGCCACTTTTTGGCATGAAATGACTGGAAGAGACTTGCTGAACTACTGAACCATGCCGATGCAAAGACACTGTTGTGTTAAAAGGCTGCCCTGCCACTTTCACCAGTTTTCTTTTTTAACCTTATGTCACCATTCTTCTAGCACTACCTTTTGCTGGAAGCCTACCCTGGGCAATTTATCCACCATTTGGCTGATACATGGAATACTGCAGACTTCCTCTCTGTGCATAGGTGTATATATTCATACTCTGCAGAGAGATTCAGGAGTCAAATTAACCAAGTTCAGTTGTTAACTCTTTCCTCTTTTGGTCACAGGTAATTTGACACAGTCCATATACAACATCCCTGTATCAGGGGAGAGATTATTTGGAACCAGAGCAGGTAGAACAAGCATTAAGCTCACACTGCATCTGTACTGGAAATTTTTAATATTTTTTTAAACGAGAAGGGTCCTATAATTTCNTTCCCCCATTAGCAATAAAAGCCTTGTCACTCCACACATAAAATTATAGCTCACCCCACAGCTGATTTCTGCCCTTCAAACTAACCAGCTACTCCTTGTCAGACTCAAAGGCTTCCTTCATTACTTGACTCCTACCCAGAGCTCTGGTCTGCAGGTGAGCAGCCACCAAGCTGAGGGTCCAACACAGCTGGGGCTGGTATCACTGACATGCACTAAATGTATTAACTTGTCATCCTCCTCCACGTTCTTCCTAAATTCTGTCCTTCACAGTCCTTCCCCTAATACGGATGACCTTGTCTTCTCAGGTCACTCCTCCTTTATACTTCTCAACACACTCCTGAAATCTTGTATGTGCTCCATATCTCTTTAAGGTCATATCTGTGCCTCCTTTAGAGCACATTAATTCACCACAACAATCTGGGTGAAGCAATAGCCACACATTCCAAGGTAGTTTGCCAAGCCCTGAAAGGGCAAAAGCCCTGTGTGATACGCCGGTGATACACAGTTCCACTGACAAACATGAGTTAGTGTCTACAACTGTTCATGCATTTAGCAGAGCACAAACAGTCCCTGTTACAGAGAATAGGATAAATCAGAAAAGAGAAGGGGCTTCAAATATGTTTCTTCTTGGTAATAACATCAACAATTCAATCTCTGAAAGCTCAGGTTAATACTCTTTTCTGCCTAGGATTTAGGGTGGGATCCATCCTTCTTTCCCATCGCGAAATAATTTTAAGAACAGAGAAAAGAGTACTTAAATATAAGTAGCTCCATGCATTCTTTCTACCTGTCATCAGCTCATGCACAAAGATGAAGTTTAACAAAGAAGATGGTGATACCACAAAGAGAGGGGAAGAAAGAAATTAAGGGGGCAGTAGCTGAGCCTTTGTGTCTCCAGAAAAGAAAGGGGCTGGAATTACTGACTCAGGAGAGAAAAGAAAATGTCATCTTTCAAGACCACTTCTCTTTTCCAATTCACTGTGGGGTCCTGAATTAATTAATTAAATTTAAAAAAAAAAGAAAAGATAAACTGGGTCAAAGTGTTCTTAAAAATATGACAAAACCACCCCAAACTCTGCAAGGGTATGGATTTGATTTGCTNACATCCCTGTATCAGGGGAGAGATTATTTGGAACCAGAGCAGGTAGAACAAGCATTAAGCTCACACTGCATCTGTACTGGAAATTTTTAATATTTTTTTAAACGAGAAGGGTCCTATAATTTCGCTGCTTCAAGGTGGTTATCCTGAAGTAATGTATGGTGAATGACAAATATTTGGTTGGTGAATAATTTGAGTATTTTTCTTTGCATGTAAATCTGACCTTTATAATGAACATTACTGCATTAAAAAGGTTCTGCATAATCAAAACACTGTACAGCCAACATCTGTTATTCAGAAGACCCGAGGGGTAAAAAAAAAAATCACAGCAAATCATTTGACCTAAATATGTTTTGCTCTGTGATATAAAGTATACTTTTACTGTCTGACTTGCCAAATTCTTCATGCCTCAGTGTGACACTGTTTGTTAACAGAAGTATGCAATTTGTGTAACCTTTATGTTTAAGGTTGTAGCTAATTGTTATTCTTTAATAGTGTATACGTCATTTGTCACACAGTGAACTGTAGATGCTGAAGACAGATGGACCACCAGATGGACCCTGAGAAGGATTGGTTAAAATGTCAGTGATAAGCTAACAAAATGAAGCACAGTAGACTGAAGAGCCTATTCAGCTGAAAAGCCTGTCTACGGAAACAGGTTTTGTATTATTCACATTCATTAAAGTGCACTTCAGCCATGCTGTTTTGACATTTTTTGCTTTGCGACTTTTCAAAGCAGCCAAAGCTTTTTTTTTCCTTCCCCAAATACTCGTTTGATGATACAGACTGGCAAAAGTGATCCTAGCTTTTAGAGGTGATCACTTTTGCCATCAAGGAACTTAACCACAGTTATATTCAAACCCAAAAGTGTG
>VYZQ01051883.1:200728-273039 GCA_013400655.1 Mystacornis crossleyi
CTGCTGAGTACTACACTCACACAACACAAAAATACAAAGAAAAGCAACCCAAATTCACTGCTTGCTTATAGAACAAAATGATGTCTTTTATTCCCCATCTGCCAGCATTACCAAGGTGTTTTCTGGAAGACAAACACACTGAGAAGAATCCAACTGGCAGCTTGGAGATTAACCAGTCTGAATCCTCCAAGACTGACTCCTTCCTTCCCACTATTGTGACTACCATTGTAGGAACAGGACCAGCACTCCTGGGCTCAAGCTCCTTTTTCAGATTCATTTGTTCTTCTCTTGCATTCAATAATTTCTATGTGAATTACGGGTATTTCATACTCATACAAAGCATGAATATTTATGCGAAGTACAAAAATGAGGGTTGGTCACACTCAAGATACAAAACAACTTCTCTCAGGTACTGACTGTAAAGATGCCTTTAAGTTCCTTATGTTAAATCAAAATTATGCAGCTAAACACTTGTCTAGGTTCCACACATCTTAAAATTCACAGTACTTTACTATTGCAGGAGTGTTTGTCATTTCCCTTCAATCATCCTTGGCTTTTAGTGTCAATTCTCATTCTGACCAGCTGCAAATGACTCAGCTGTCATAGAAGATTGATATAGTTACCATTTCATTTATAAACAATTTATTTCTATAAAGTACATAAAAATGATTTTGAGCATATATATTTAGTATTCAAGCAGTACAGCTATGAAAATAAAGGCAAATGTCATAATTTCTCTGAGTAATGAAAAAGGGAATCTCATTTTATAAGAACTATTGATAGCCTGGGCATAGTTTTTCTCATTTTTAAAGGAATCAAGTAATCTGATCATTGAAGGGGGTGGAGGCAAAGTCAGGTTGGACTTGCGATCAGTTATGTCTGATGTTCCATGCAAAGCAATCAATCCTTCATGATTAATAAAGAAATTTCCTATCTTCCAAAAAACCCAAATACATCTTCAAGTCCTGCTGTAGGTCTCGATGCACCAAGTCAGCTGGAAAAAAGTTGTGTTCTACCTTTAAAATAACAAAACTAGACTTTGGACCATTTTAAATGACGTAAACATTTCACTCTAACCTCTGAGGTAGGTTTTGGTAGCTTATAATTCACCTATTTCCCCCTGCAGTCCTTTAGTTTCCAAAGCATCAACTCCTCAGAGCTTATCAGCAGTTGCTGAATCGAAACATAACTTGAAGACGATGCAAAATGCTCTCATGTTCTGGCCTGAAAGAACTTCCACATGTATGTCAGTTTTGTTAATCCAGGGAATTTAGTTCCTGGTTTCAGATCTTTCAGGATCACTGTTACACCACAGAATCTGATGTCCCAGCCGTTACACTGAAGTGCACCTTCTTCAAATCCCCCAAACCGTATTTTTCTTATGAGCTCAGCAGATTACTGAAGTAAATCAGTAAGTAATTACTCATTATCTACCCTGCCAAAAGATCATGGTGAAGGCCTGGAAAACTTCCCAGGCATGAATACAAAAGCATTTCCCTTATAATAGGGTGGAACATTTGTCACCAAGGCTCCTCATTTCCTCTAACCAGGTTTTAAGTCTAAAGGTGTCAGTTTGACACCATGTGCAGAGCTGCAAGGTACCTAGATTGGAAGTTAGCACTTTTATTCCCTACAGACACAAGAAGTACACATAAAGGTTAGAACAGATGGTGGGGAAGTCAGGAAACATATGTTTTCATCTGGACACCTCTACACTAAGAGATGAAAGAAACCACCTTTATGCTCTCTTAAAGCTGCTCTTTGTTTTTCATGAGTTCCAGTTTGACAGAGGAGAGCTCATTGTGTACCCATCCCTGCTTTTCACCAAGTATACTGATTCCACCTCTTGGAACAAGTAAAGAGCCCTATCCCTCCCCTCTGCTGATTTCCATCACCCTTGGGAGAATATAACAAGTAATCAGGGAGGGAGCTCTGCAGTTATATGCAGTGCTGGATGAAACTTCCTGGCTGCCTTGCAAAATTGTAAACAGGAAAAAACTAGAGCAGATGAATCAGATTTTGCCAGTTATTGCTTTGAGTTTTAACTGCTCAAACACCAATTTACAGAGGGGCCCAAAAGACACATAAACCTTCTACTGGGACAGTAGTAAGCAAGACAGTGAAGGGATATTTCCATTTTTGTCAATCATAAATGTTTTGCCTTGAATGAGGTCAAAAATTTAAAACCCCATGTTTAAATTACAAACAAGTATTCCAGAGTGATCAAATTTGGTCTGCTCTTCCTGTAAAATTTCAAGATTTTGTTGAACTATCAGTCTTTCAATCACTTTGTGACTTTGACTTAGATCACAGAACTTCACAGAAATCACAGTAGGATTGCTCCATTTCTCTGTGCATGGGCATCTCTGCACTGATTCTGTTTTTTAAAATATATCAAAGCCTGTGATATGTTACCCTTCCTCTCACCTATGGAAGGAAAAAATATGGTAGTGTGATAAAGATCATCACCATCATAATACATTACTGCTAAATTTACTCTGTCACCGTTTCCACCTCAGAAGGCAGAAAGACAAAGTGTTATATCCTAGACGCACAAGGATCAAACTGCAAAATGGCTTATTTTAGGAGAAAAAATGAGGAAGGATAAAAGTTCCCCTAAAGAACTACAGCATTTCTGCTGATACACTAAGAAAAAATATTTGTCTCTGCTTAAGGGTTCATAGAAGGCTGATTCCATTTCCACAGTCCTCTTCCCAACACACAGTAAAAAGTCTTGATATTTTAAACAAATAATTCTCTTTCATGCTCTCCTGAACTTGCAAATATCTTTAATCAACAGTTAGAGGCTTTCCTTTGTCACTGTTTAGTTATTTTATAAACACTTAATCTTTCTGTCCAATGTCATCATAACACATCATTAATCATTGTCCCCAAAATTCTTCATGAGGATGGGTAATGAATACTTGACAAGCACACACTGCTGTGCTTCAGAAACACCATAATGACAGTACTCTGTTTAACGATTAAATCCCAACCTTCTTAATGGCCATAATGGGATTTCAAAGGCAAAACTTGCTGGAAACACATCTTAACTCATCTTAATTCCCCAGGCAGACAATTGAGAGGGCTGCAGGCAGTTTTCTGCTGCCCAAACAGTCTGCAGAGGGTTATAGGAAACTAACTCCTGCTTCGTGGAGATGAGTCAGCCATCAAGCCAGTGACATTTCCCAAACTGTGGGCTTGGTGGTGAATTCCATAGTTCCAGGGACGTTCAAATGTACACAGTTATGCAAAACTTATCTCTAAGGGCAGTTTTGCATTGGAACTGGTCATGCAAAATTTGGAGCCTTCAACTGGACCAGTTTCAGCTTGACAGGAGCCTCCATTCACCAGGAACATATCTGAAAGATGCTCTAAAGCATAAATATAGCAGGATACAATGGAGGAAGAGTCCAACCCAAATCCTTGCAGCATGAATATTTGCCATGCTGGGGATTGCTGTGACTATATTGAAACTGGGAAGGCTTTCCTGTCTTTTCTTCCTGTGGCTTCAAAAAAACTCATTCTTGCTGGAGACAAGCATGTCTCCAACAGTAATTATGACACATATATGTACACTACAATCATGGGACAAAGATTTAAATAATTTGAAATTCCCAAGATCTTTTCATTAAAATGTATCTCTGTCCTGAAATTTAAATATCTCTAAAAATCATTTAATGATTCAACAATCATTGCTCTTTTGGGTTTTTTTTCTATCTGAAAGGAAGAAAGTGTAACTTAAAAATGACTTACAATTCTAGATTACTCAACACTAACTGGAGGAAAAAGAGTATTGATCACATTTTGCTGTTACTACAGCATGAGTAGATCTGACATTTCATTCACAGTTGTCTCCAAACAGACTGTGATCATAAGGACTTCTGAATACAAGCTGGTTAAGAACCTTAAAAAAATACAGGAATAAAAGGGAATACAAATTCCTTAAACACAAATAAGTTCCTTGGTGAAGGGTGTTCTGCCTTCCTTCAAGAATATTTTGACTAGCTGAACCCCAAATGATTTCTTCACAATATTTTGTGAGGATTTATTCCCCAGAAAAAGTAATGCCTTTCAATTTTTCATCACTGCCTTTTGACAAACTGGAGATAAATTAAAAGTATTCCCTTTGATGCATTAAGGTAAAGTATGAGTCTTTATGCTCCAGTTACTGAAAAGACCAGAACAGTGAAAATAAATCAACTAAAAAATTCTATGAAATATACAGTTCCATTAGCTCTGTAACCTGGGCAGCTTTTCCAAAATCACTAGCTTCAAAAGATTCTAAATCTGCTAAGAAGAATAGAAGGTGATACTCAGAGAAGACAGTGTTTTAATAGGCTGCAGCAGAGCTATTGTGCCCAAGACTTTTTTCAAGCTTAACTGTTTGCTTGACAGGTAAATTGTTAATGCCTGCTTAAAAAAAAAAAATCCTACTGCACAAAACCAAAATAAACATCAAACCCAAAAGTCAAAAATACATGTAGAAGATACTACTTAAAAAAAAATAGTTGGTATTCACTATGTAAGAGATGCAATCTTTGACAAACACTGGTCCCATAAACAGGAATATTATAGCAAAAAGTGGGTAATGGGCACTTCCTCCTCCCCCATTTATTTCTGCCTTTCATGTCAGTGCCTGCCTAAATGGTCCATTCCCACACTTACTGCTTTGTCTTGAATCCACTGCTTAGAGAATACCTACAGGGAAAAATACAGATATGTAAATAACTCATTTTTCTTTTTTCAACCTCTGAGACACTTCAAAACATTTCTAGAAGTTGTGCTTAAAGAGCACACGAGCTGAAAATCATTCAGCAGTAAAGGGGGTAGAGGAGAAAGGGGAAGGTAGAATTTACATGGGGCACAAACATATATGTTAAGCAGGCAGAAAAAACATTATGTTTGGATTCCCTGGGACAAAAATCTACTATTCCACTTGAAAACCTGCTTGTCAGTATAGAAGTGGGACAAGGATTTGGAGTATTTACTGATAATGAGACTGAACAAGGGCTGTAGTGCAGACACAGGCTGTAAGTTAATCAAGAGCACGCAGGAATATTCACACAAGCAAAGGCAGACATGATTTTGGGCTGCACAGGCAAAACCCAGTAACTGCGATCAGGCAAGCACACAAACCCCGCTCCGCATGACCCAGATCTGACAAGACTGACAATGTCACATCATCACAGCCGCCGCTTCCCCAGCACAACAGAGAGAGCTTTCCTGAAATTAACAACAGAAACGAGTGAAGGGTTAATTTCCCTTTGAGTGGAACATGACACACAACAGCCAACTAAAACTTGCCAAATAAATTTATTAACGAGCTAGAAAATGATCTCTGCAGGCATAATGTAGCTCAGCTCTGCTGAATTTAAAGGCTCAGTCTCTCAAAGAACTCAGTAAGCTTATGCTGTGCTAGCGGAATGCTGACAGGCAACTGAAAGGCATGGACATTTCCCTGTGTAGAAAATCACACCTCAATTCCAATGAAGAAAGATAAAGTGCAATAAATAAAATAAATATATGCAGCTTGATCATATGAAGGCTAAAGATCAACAAGACTGCCTAAAAGAATTATTTAAAATAAACACCACCATGGAGAAAAAATTTAATTGAACATAAATAGAACTAATGGAATGAGAACAAACACACTGGAAATAGCAGGTAAAATTTAGAAACCACTAAAAATATGGTTTCTGGAGAAGCAGCTAAAATACAGTCATTTCAGTCTTATTGAACTAGGCTGAGAAGAACTTTTAGTATCACACTCTAGCAAAGCAATGCTCTTATTGGGCATTCAGGAGAGCCTTCCTACCTTTACCACCCCAAGCCTGTTGCTCTTTGCATTCATGAAACAGAATTACAAAAGCCTCCAACCTCAAAATCCAGAACACATGCATGAAGTACAAAGAAAAAGAATCATTTTTAAAATGGACTTCAACTCCTATTACATGAAAAAAAAATCTAATCGTTTCGTATGCACCCGAATATGAAAAGAGCATTTTTAATGCATTGTGAGGTCATTACAGCAAACAGCTGCAGCAATACCCCCTTTGTGACAAAAAAAAAAATAGCGTCTCAATTTCTTTTAAGATACATAAGATATAATTTACAATTATGTATTGTTATTTCTTGTTCTATTTTTATCGTGTTCATTCACCCAGAGCTTGGAGTGAAACGCGAGAGACATGGTTTTTGCTTCAGTCTTGCATATTTATTGTTTCTTATCTATGGTACAGCTACACAAGTTCTGCTCCTATGCTAACGAGGTGGAAAATGGCCGCAGAGTTGTTCTCCCAAGGCCTTTTGAAGGCCAAATTATCCAATTATAAAATGCCAACAAATTTATTTTTATTTATAACCCAATAATTTGTTAACTTGACCTCTGCAATGCAGAAATTTCTATCCAGTCACTAACTTACTCGAACTCATGAAGAAGAAGGAAGAAGGAAGACATACTAACCACCATCCTAAATCCTCCATATTGTGACCTGTATATATATATTATTATAGCCCGAAAACCTACAATTCTATACCTTCACCCAGTGATATAACACACTTCTATTAATTACACAGTAACAATTTCAGTGTTATTACACAGATTTGGAAGCCTTTTCCAGGGTCTCAGATCAAATGCAGTGTATTGTTGGGGATCTGTGCTTGTTAACTCTCAGAGATTAAAACTTTCCGAATCCAGGGTTCAAACAATGTATATCGAGAAAAAATATGATATTATGTAAATCCTCAGGAACTCAAATCAACACTATGTTTACCCACACAAGTAACTCGAGACCTGCAATACATAAAGGAAGTTGGTGGTATCACAATGATGACTTTTTAGAAACAAAAGGGATTTAGTACTACTGCTCACAAGTAGATTGCACAAGTTTTTATAATGCAATAGCACTTTCAGCCTTTTTCAGAACAGGAAACAGAGGTAGAGGCATAAAATGATTTCCTGAAAATCTTTGACCAGGCTTGTAGTAAAACAAAGATGTACTATGCACAAGCAGTGCTTCTGCTGCTAGCCACAAAAAAAAAAAGCCTAAAGACAGGAAAGGAATGAAAATTATCATTGTCAATTGTTAAGAAGAGCACAGAGCAGGAAAGTATGATTAAGCTGTTACAGACTAGAGCAGGTCAGAACACACTGCTCTTTTCAAGCCATGCTGTTAAGAATGCTGTTGCGGAAGAGAAAAATTTTCACATATGTCAGCCTTTTGGAGACTTGTTCTAGAACTTTAAGACCCTTTTCAGCCTGACTCATTATGAATCACACAGACTTCTGCAGCAGTACATGGAGCGATGGCCGCAGCCCCCCACCCATAAATTCCGAGTGGATGACCACCCAGGGCTCTGGAGTCTAACATCTAGGCCACCACGATTTCCTGTGCTTCCCTGGGAACTGCTTTTTGCATTTTGCTCTGTTATAGGTTCAAGGCTCCCCCCCTCCCCCGTTTTATGTATACCCTTACGTTTACACATTTCCGTTATGGAACACGTACGACCTCTGGAAAGTTCTGTTACACTCGGTTCTCCATTTGTTCGTTCAAATAGAACCCTCCCCTGAGTTTGTTCCATTGGATGTTCTCCCGTCACGTCACAATTTTCGGAACTCTATTGGTTGTAATCCTTTATCCCGCCCCTTTGGCTCTCATACAAAAAGGCGCTACATCCGCCCAAGCGTGTGTTTGTTTGTTACGTTCTATTGAAGTTCTGAAGTTACAGCGGACCCCTCTGTTCCTTTGCCTTTAGCAGCGCTACTTCTGCATCGGTTTGCGGTTCGCTGCCTGTGAGAGCCAGCACGTTCTGTTACTTCTGCAACAGATCTGCGTCAGCCACGGCTGTAACAAGGGTCCGCCTCCCGACACCTCCGACAGACAGTCAGACGCTGTGCAGACTCGGGGCCTCTGCATCCAGCGGAGCTCAACCTTCTATGCACCTAAAGTCAAAAGAGGTCTTGGCTAAGTAGCCTTTCTGAAACTACACCGTTGGAAACAGTGTTTATCAGTTTCTGGTTTTGTTTCATAGAAAAAGAAATGGATATTGAAAAAAACTCTGAAATTCTCTAAAGAAAACACAATTTTTCTCTCAGTGCCCTGTAAGAATAAAATAGACCTGCTTCGTGTATTTTTGGGTTCCTTATTTCCCTCAGAGGCTTGAAAATCCTATTGTTTGTAGCGATAAACTTGTCAAATTTGAAGTGTTAAATTAATTTTAAAAATAAAAAATTACAAAGGATGTTCTCACAAGACAGGCAGCAATATGCCCCCACAAGTCATAAAACCTGATCGGCCAATTATGAAGCAGCATGGACAGACATGAGCCAAAATGTCTCATTAAAGTGTTCTGCTGCAGTTTCACACATCTTTGAGATAAATTACTCAACCCCAAGACCCTTTCACAAAAGAGTCTTTTTCCAAGAAACTGCCTTACAGCAAGAGCACTGAATAGGATGCAAAGGAAGGGATTCTGCAGATTGCAAAGCCCATGATAATTTTGTCCTTTAACAAATGTAAAGTTACAGTTTGAGAGAATGAATTACAAGTCTAATAAAATAATTTATCCTGTCTATATGGAGCATGAGGGCTTTTTTACCATGCTTTCTCTAGGAGACCCTCCTATATAAATATATAACAACTGAAGACATTCCATGCAAGTGCTTTGCATTTATATACTTATAAAAGAAAGCTACTGACTACATAAATATCCAGACTCTTCTGGTAATTTACTATGCGACAAATGCTTTGACAAGCCAATTGCTCTGGTCGTTAGAGGAACAATAAGTTTATTCTCTTCATAACTCCAGTCAAAGCAACTCACATTTTATCAACAGAAAGGAAGTCAATTTGTCCAAACTTGTTTTTAACCCTAAGAGAGAGTCTTGACCATTGCATCTTAGGCTACCCAAACCCCTTTGGATCAGCCGTAATTCCTGTCGTCCATAATAATGGTGAGGGTGTGGTGTGGTGGTGTTGGGGGGTTTTTTGTTATCACATTGAAAACACTGTTCTTGGGCCTCTTGGTATGATACATTTGTTATTTATACTTAATCATTTCTCCTACAGTTTCTTACCAATACATGCCATAAACCCCTCTATATTTTGTACTTGCACTAGTGCTCCACACTTTGTTTCCCTGAGGAAGCACAATCCAGTAAAAACCTTGTTCCCTTTTATTCGTGGCTACCAAACCTTTCAGCTGTATTTATTGAAGCTTCTGCATTTTTAAACACATTGAAATACTGACTCTGCAGTCCAGCCCACAGCTGCTTACAGGAAAACAGCGTTACCTCTGAAGCAGAAAACGAGGCTAATCTTCTCCATTTTAACCTCTGTGGAGAAGCCAGAGGCAAGTAGGGTTCTCAGAAAAGGAGGTCAGAATCATCCATTATGCCACCAAAAAAAAGTATAAAAATACATAAAAGAGCAGTTATTGTAATACTGGGCAAAGAGAAGCATGAAAACAATTGCACAGCCCTAACCCACATTCTTTTGTCAATGATTATCCTCAAATGGTCCCAAGAAATGAAGCAGAAAAAAACCCTTAGTGGAATAACACTCATTAAGCAACTCAATTTTCAACAGCAAGTGAGGGGCTGTCACAAGCCAATTGTTCTTTGCATTCACTCTTGGGACATTCACCACCTGTTCATTTCCCCCTCCTCTGAGCCAGAGGAAGGCTTGGAGTCACTCTAACAGCAGCAACCGACTGGTGCCACAGCCTGCAGCCACACAGCTCAAGCTGTGATCCCGTAACACTCGGGGTTGAGGCAGGGTCGCCGTGTGGGCAGGAATCCCCCAGGAATCCCCCAGCAGCAGCACACGGCGCAGCCGACTGTGGGGCTACAGAAGAGGCACACGACAGTCAGGCCTTGGGGCTGGGAACCCCCCAACACCCCTAGGTGCCCCACAGAGCTGGACATGGCCACCAGTGCCTCACTGGCACCGTGGCTCCTTCGTGCACCCTGACCAAGGCCGATGGGCCCGTGCAAATACACACCTCCCAGACCGGCTGCAGCAACCCCAGTTTTTCAGGTAGAAAGAGGCACACCAACTCAGCTGCTTGCAAACCCAGGAAACTGCACACTCTGAAATGAGGTGGCTACTACCAGGTGTCGTCTGTCAATCCCTGTTTCCCAGGGCCTGCTCTGCACTGCTAAGCACCTGTACTTGCAGGTCTTGTGTTTCTACCCTGTTCCTCACACATTCCACAGAGGCAGGGACATTGAACTGGGAGGAATGGTGTACCTACCCCAAAGCTTCCACATTTTTTCCAGGCTGCTTAGCTTAATGTGAGTCACAACAGCTCCACCAGCCTTATCTCCCCAATTCCTATATGCACTTTCTACTTCTCAGTGAGAGCTCGTGCACAGACAACCCTCACACGGCTACAAAGGACAGTGGCCCCCTCATCATCTGTGCACCCAGCCAAAACCTCTCCCAGCCCAGGCTCCAGGCAGGAACAGGGCCATCCAGGCTGAGCCACAGCTTGACACATACTCAGCTGTGGTCCTGTAGAAGGCAGTGGCTTTTTATCGGGCTGCTCGTCAGGCAGGATCCACCTGGGAGGATCCCACACAGCAAACACCTGGGGCCGCATCCCTGGCACACGCTTGGGGCTGAGGGGACAAGGCCGGGTGGGTGGTGTCCTCTGGCCAGTGTTTGCTGGCACTAATGTGCTGTCTGTGTGCCTCACGATTTACTCTGTAATATTTGATGCATGGAACATTTAGAAAAGTGATGTTTCGGAAACAGGAGCAGAAGAGGCTTGCAATTAAAAAACATCTCAGCTCTCAGACCAATGGAATAGCAGCAGTGCCAGGATGTGTTTGTGAGTGAGAACAGTTGCTGCCTTCCAAGGATGTGTGTTTGCTGGCCCAGACTAACCCACTTTGGACTGTGATCTTTGGTAGCTTTTGGGATCAAGGAGTCAGTTTAGAAATTATCATTTATTTTTTTTTATTGGAAGAGACTCCACCCTCTTTCATGAGAAAGCATTTTATGCAAGTACAACCTTTCTAGTGTCAACATTATCATCTTTTTGTTTGTGTGCAGCTCTCCCTGCTACCTTTTGTGGGAGAACAGGAATGGGCTGCAGGCAGGCTCAACTTGGATGAGTTACAGCTGTGCTGAACCAGGTGTTTCTACTAAAGACCAGAGATGAGCTGACCCTCTGGTAGGTAACTCATAAGAGAGACGAGAGGAGGCTGGAGGAACATTACCACTGAGGAAGCAAGCAGGCAGCATAGAAGAGAGAGACTAGACAAGCACCACCTAGGAAGCAAGTAGGACTGAAGCAGCTCTAAGTGATTTCAACCTCCTTTGTAGCCCTGGACTGAGAGTTGTGTTTTTTTGTTTATTGTCAATCTTTTACCCGGAGCACCTTCCTATTCCCTCTGCCATTCAGTATGTCACATGAGGAGCAAGCAGCAGACCTGGAATGGGCAGGAGATGGAGGCTGATGTGGTGTAATGGAAACCAGGCCATGGGGGCTGCCCAGAGCCAGAGCTTTGCCTCTGAGGTACCAACTCAAGAGTGGCTTACAGCAGTGGACCCAGGCATAAGGCATCAGGAGCTGTTGAGAATTAGCATCTCTGCTGGTTTTAACAGTGGGGTTTGCAATTTGTTAGTTTTCCTTCTAAGACCCCAGAGCACCTGGACATTTTGGGCAGCCTCACCGCCTGCTGCTCTTCCCCCACTGTCTTGAGAAACAGTGGGAAGTCTATGACGTAACTGCCATTTCAATCTTTTTCTTCTAGTGTCCATTTCTGTTTTTGCCTGCAAGTACATAAAACCCAAAATGTTTTCAAAAAATTAAAAAACCCGCTGAAACTTGTGAGAGGGATGTGCAGCTTCCCCCCCCCCCCATATCTGATTCTAGTGCGAAGACTATTGACTAAAAAGGGAATATCTTTCGTCCTGTGAATGAAGCCAGATAATCAAGCTTTAAGGTGAGTTTGGACTAGAATTAGGGGTTTAGCATTCTTAGGAATAACATAGTAGAAGACCACAGTGCCTACATCTCCTGGTTTGGAAATAATTTAATAATTTCCTTACGTAAAGGTCTCTGGGGAACTTGTATCCCCCACCTCTTACATGCACAAACTCGTGCACTGCAACAACATCCCTAATAGTGACTGGCCTGGAGAGGATCCAAGGTAGCTGTTCCTATGCTTTAATTCAGCTAAGCACTTAAACAAACTGCTTCTAATCCTGTGTTTATCATACTGATCTGAGGCCTTCATGGAGATGCTTAGTGAAAAGATTGCTTCTTTTTCAGTAGTTGTGAACATCATGCTGTGTGCCCCTTGCCTTAGGTCTGTGAGTTACTCATTGTAAACACTATTTTTACTGTCTGTTTTTTCTCCCTTTGGTGCCCTACACTTCTTTCCAGTATTTCTCAAAGACTGTGCTACTATGTGTTACTACATTATATATAAACCTGCACCCCGCCCCCCCCCCCCAAAGTAGGGGTTGCTGGCTGAAATACCAGGTAAACCTTGATGGAAATGGAGCAGAAATCCAAACTGGAGTAAGACACCATGTTTAATGAGGAAATTGTCCTACCAATACAAAAAGTTAGAGCAGACATGTGCCATCTGGAGAGTGCCAGGCTGGTGAGCATGCATTTGTGCATTACTTTTAAATGGGAGGAGGAGGGAAATGGCTAAATGAGCTATTTGGGGAGTAGCAGGGGGCCTGGCTGCCCCACCTCTTGAGATGCAGAGCTCCCTCTAGGACCTGACTCAGGAGCATCTTGGAGAACAGATTCTGACTGTGGGAATTCCTTTTTCTTGCTTTTTCTCTGACTTCACTATTTGGAAATTTCTGTTGCTGCATTTCACACTGTGTTGGAGACCTAATGTCTGATGCTAAAGTCGAGGCCAAAGTCTCAGGGTTGGGAGGCAACATCAAAAATGGAGGTGAAGGGAAGGTGAAAGGCTGCAGAGGGCTTTTTCTGTGGTTGGTTCAGCTGTGTCACCTTTGTAATTATGGACACGCCCTTATAGTTTCTTTATATCTTAGCGGGAGTGAGACTGAAGTTTTGCAGTGACAATAAAGGAAGCCTGACTTCCCAGAGGAGGCTGTTTTCCTAGCAGTGGCTGTGTAAGCTTGATGTTTATGATGCAGTTTCTGGAGGTGAGCACCAGGAACCTTCTCAATTCTTGTTGCTCTTGAATCAACTGTAATTATGCCTAAACTCCAAAAACATAAAATATGGATAAACTGGACACTGTTAATTATTGGAAAAACATCAGCAGAAAAGGAGACTGGTTGGCAGGATTGTTCCATGGCTTTCCAGAATATTAACTGTCATTACAGAGTATCTATAGGTTAGTGCTCACAACATACAGCCCACGACATGGAAAGAAAACTCACCATACTAGTTTAAGGTTTTTTTTTTGGTTTGTTGGGTTTTTTTGTTGTTGGTTTGGTTTTTTGTGGTCTTGGAACCCAGACAGGCAAAGGGAGTAAAGGTTTGGCTGTTGGGCTGAAGGCTGTTTCTGCCATTTTGTGTATGGTGCCATTACTGTTGGCATAATTCCCTTGTTCAGCAGATCCAGTTGAGATGCATTATGGATAAATGTAGATGAAGAGCTGGAGCTCAGAATTGAAAACATCTTTGTTTCCTCAGAGACCAGTGTTTAAAGGTTGATGAGAGTGGAGCCAAGGGCAAGACATAGGCAGGAGCTGTGAAGCCAATACAGCTGTCAGCTGATGCAGTAATGGAAGAGAATTATTTTCACTAGGTAAAATTGGCAGTTGTTGTCTCCAGTAAATTGCATGTCATTGAAATATTTTGGTAGTGCACCCAAATTTAATTTCAGCATATGTTGCATATTTCTTCTGCAGTTTTTATTTTCCTTTCATGTTTGTATTGAGTTTTAAATGAGAAAAGTATTCTGAAGGAATAAAAATATTCAACATGTCATCTAATTAATAAATGACAAACCATACTCTATTAACCTTAAAGTATACGTTATCTGGTTGACATGCTAATGCAATGTACTGTAATTGTTAATATATGGATTCATCAGACTGCATGACCCTAACAAGATATCTAGCTATGTCTTTCAGTAGAAAATTCAAAATAAATCATCAGGAGGAACGCCTTTTCAGAGTTCAAATGTAGAATATGCTATAGAATTATATAGTTGCACCAGGCATGGTTTAGAATTGATACTAGGGAAAAATTTTCATGGAAAGGGTTGTCAAGTATTGGACACACCATGCTGGAGGTGTTGAAAACACATGTAGATGTGACACCTGGTGACATGGTTTAGTGGTGGGCTTAGTATCACCAGGTTAATAGTTGGATTTGATGCTCTTAAGGGTTTTTCCCAACTTGAATGATTCTATGATTATGTATATTTATTTTAAAAGCCTTGCAATGATTTTTTTTTCTTTGTATAATACTTCCCCTCAAACAATGTAGTTGTTTTATGTTGAACTTTCTTGTAGCTCTCTGATTGTTTGAAACACTTGATTCCTGTAGAGTGGTGATAAATGGTGAAATTAAACTCAAGAATCTCTTGGATGCTGGAGTTTCATCCTGGCTTCTTAAAGTCTGGAGGGGTGGAATGAATCTCTGCCCTGTGCTGCTTTCAGTCCTTTTCTCTACCTGTGGGTTGGCATCCTCAGAGTTTGATCTCTTCTCATTTGAAGAGAATGTTATTTTTCCTGCATCCATTGTGAGTTGTCCTCCCTAAAGTTCAGTGACTGGAAGGTTGGAATTTGTTGACACTTAGCAGCTCACAGTAAGAAGTGTAGCATTCCAGATCTGCATTTTTAACCTTTTCCTTGTTAGGCAGATGTCATGGACTGATATATTTAGCTTCAAAACAGCCAGATCCTCATTTCTCACTTCATTCACTCTGATCCTTTACTGGATCCTTTTCAAGCTTATACAGCATTCCCTGGAGTTTTGCTGCCCAGTTAACCTCTAGGTTCCCAGCTGTAGTTCCAGGACTCTGCTTTAGGACTTCTAAAGAAAACTACAAGATGTTGTATCCTTGAAGGCTATGTGAACTGGCATTAACAGGGTGGTGTTATGAGCTCTACAAGCACTGTTTTTCCTCCAGATATGTAAATGACTCCTATGCAATAGCTGACCTCTACCAGTGCAGGAAATAACATCATGTAGCGTCTTCTCGTATTTCCAAGGGATAGTATTAAGAGTTTGAGACAGTTTTTGCTTGGCAGATGTAATTTTCTTAAATCTGGCACTGGAAATACAATTTCTTACAGTGGGAGAGATATAGCAATACTATCAAGTCAATACATTTCCATGTATTTGTGTACATTACTGAAAATTACATCCTATTCTAAAGGCTTGTTTAATAACATATCAAAGTATAATTTTTTTAAGGTGCTTGCTGTTCTATATTATATAGCTGGTAAGTTTAGGGGGGAAGCATTCTTGTCCTCATCAGAGACATCAGATGGGTGTGGGAAGACAGGAGTCATATTCTGAGCAGATGTGTAGTGCTTTTGAAATCACGTATGCAGGCATTCTGCTTGCAACGTGGAGGGAATGTGTTCATCTCTAATGAATATGGCTCTAAGGCTGCAATTAAAACTGTGACTTGTGCTCATTTCTATTAACCGCTTCAGCTGTGCTGTTGTTGTTCCTAATAGGCAATAATACTTAAACTGACATTAGGAGAGCCAAAGCATGCTGCATTTGCAATTGTTTGCTTTAAAGTAAATTTTGCATCATTGTAAGTGTCCTGCATGATTATTTGGGAGTCACTGCTGATAACTGAATGCTTAGAGCTGTTATGAAGTAGAAGCTAGTCAGGTTTCAGGAGCTCATTCATTGGGAGATAGTAAAATGTTTTCCCATTCTGGCCAACTAAAGCAGTTTCACTTAGCAATAATGATCCAAAAAAAGAGAGTATTTTTAGAAGATTTTTAAACAAAATGAACTTGGAAAACAGCTGCTAAGAAGAATTTCCTGTAAAGTCTTTCATCTGAAAGGTTCAGAGCAACCTCTAGGTCAATCACTTTGCAGTAATTTGGGGAAATATAAATGCCTTAATTAAGCAAGTTTTACATAGAAAGGGGAGCTATAAATTTTTGTCTTTAATGTATTTGTACATTTATGCTTTTCAGCGGTTGAGGGAGAAGTGTGTTAGTCTCAAGTCAAAACAAAATAACTATTATATCCTCAAAGTTTTTGTAGAACTTTTCACAAATTCATCTTCTTAGGAAGTACTGCCACATGGTGTTAGCATAACTAACTAACCTGGTGGAAGCAGATACCTTATCTGAGGCAGTTTAATCAATCTTTATGATGGTTTAATCAATCCTTATGATGGTTATCAAATAAAGTGTTTTCAAGGGGCTCTGTGTTAGATTATACACTGATGGGCAAGCAATTGCCTAATGGAGTACATTGTATTTAGTGAGTGAAAACAATGATCTTGGCTGGAACCAAGATATAACTCTTAGATGTTTCAGGCAAGTGCTTTGTCTGCTAAATGAAGAAGAAATAGAATTTCAAACTATACATCTTGTTACTATTTACAAATTCTTTTTTACTTTAAAAGATAAATACTCAAAAGTACTGTTCTGCCATGATTTCTTTGATTGTTAGAGTATTTGAAAAACCCCTCTTCTCGATGATCCTACACCACAAACCAGTAAAGTTCTTGGGATAACTGTGGAGGGTGTTTGAATCTGAACCATGAGTATAAATCTACTTTAAAAAGTTCACAGAGCAGCAGGATAACCAAATAACCAGACAGCTGTTCTGGTGGTGTTTGTGAGAGTAGAAATGAACTTGGGTATTTTGGGTGAATGTGTTCTTGTAAAACAAACAATTAAGTGCACGATTCAGAAGCACCCTTGACTGCAGGTACAGGGATATGTAGCCAGCGTGGGCTTTGGACAGAAATGTTGTCTGCGAACTGTGCTACATACCTTCAATTGGTCACTGCCAATTGAAGAGCCACATTACGTGCAACAAAAACAATATTTCTACCTCTACAGTCTTTTCTCTGCTATGAGGAGCCAGATCAGCCTCTTTTATGGTCCTGACTCCATGTAAGCTAACAATATCATGGGAAATGTAACAGACTGGGTCTTTCCAAATCTGCAGTGATGCTGCAAGGATGTAAAACTCGGTAACTGCAGTCAAGTGTGAAAGGCATCCTTGCCTATTCTGTTCAGAGAACTCTAAATCCCATTCCCTGATCTGAATAAGCTGGAGAGGTATCCTGCTGTCTTCTTTTTTAGAGGGCACTATGAAGCTGTCAAACTTTCAACACCTGTGTCACCGTCAATTTTATTGAGATTAAAATCCACCTCCAGAGCAGTGATTTGGTTTTTTTTTTGTTTTTGGTGAGGGAGGGGAAGAGAAGGAAGCTACACTGCTTTATGGCTTTTGGCCAAAAGTGGCTGATGTTGTGCCCGTGTCTTTTCTTGGTTAAAGTCTTCCTAGGTGTGCTGTTCTAGTACCCCAGCTTGGGAGCAAGCTGGGGAATGATTTATAGAAAGTTTTTTCAGGTGGGGTCAAGTTCTTCCCCTTGAGTTCTGTGTAAGCTCTTTATTGGTTGTAAGTTGTCACTCTGTACCCCAAGTTTCCAAGGTTACCATTCCCTGAATTATGTTCCTCCCCTTCGGTTGGTCATGCCCCTTCCCCCGCCTACTAGGCGGAGATTCCTTATCTTTCTCCTCCCTCTCTCCCGCCCCTTGGGCGGAGAGTCCCTGTCAATCCCCTAAGAGCACACCTTTCCCTCTGGAAAGTTCTCCCTTACTCGCTGTGCCATTGGTTCCTGCCCCTCGATCCCTCCTCTGTATCCTGCCTGTTGGCTGTTCCATTGTCAATTCTCCCTGAGTCCGCCCGTGTGCCCCTATTCCATTGGTTTGTGAGCGAGCCCTCCCCCCGTTCGGAAAAACCCCTGCAAGGCTTGGGATCCCGGTTTTTTGTCTGAGGAAGGTTTGGCAATAAAGGCTGCTGAGCCCCACACGAGAGCTCCCTCCTGCTTCTCTGCTCCTGCGGACGCGCGCGGCCATCGGGTGACAGCTGCCCCCCTGAAGGGACACTGCACTGTCCAGTGTGCTGCACAGACCACCAGGGCACCTGCAGTGGGACGCAGTGGGCTTTGGGCAAAGCTCCCACCCAGCGTCAGTGTGTAACTGGTAGAAGCCAGTGAAGTGCTGTATTTAACATAATTTCCAGTCACTTCTGAATTTTTGTCTTGAAAGAACTTTCATGGGTTGAAAGGGGAATGTTTTCAGTGAGAGGTTTGAGCTCTCATGTCTGGGCTGTTCCTTTCACTCCCTTGCAGTTTATGGTCTTCAGTACATACTCCACTGCTGCAGTACCAAGCTAGTATCAAGGCAGTGTGAGTGAGGCAAGTTTTTTCTCTTGTAAATCTTGTATAATACTTCTGGGTCTTGCCCTGTGGAAAAATAAAAGTCCTTTTTATGTTTGAGGCTTCTGCATAAATGCCAGTTTGTTGACTTAACTAGACTTGTTATATACACAAATATAATTGATTGACTCCAAAGGGGTTTTGTCTCAATTTGAACAGTGTATACCCAGGGTTACTTCCCTCTGAAGAGCAGAAGTGACAGAAAATGAATGCAGTATTTCCTTTTTGGTGATTATCCCAGGATATGGTTTGTAGTCATAGAACTGCCAGCTCTTGCCTTATCACTGTAATGTGTCCTCACCATCTGCTCAGGGTTCTGTTGGTATAGAACTGAGGCTTAATTGGTGCTTAATATTAATCGAACAGTGATAACAAAGGAAAAGTCATTACTGAGGCTAAAGTAAATTAGTAGTAAAGATATTGTGGCAACAGCTACAACTGCTGTTTACTTGTTGTCTGGACCACTGGCTTCTGATAGAAAGTAGCCTATTTGTATAAAAGACCTATTTACAAGAATGGCAATTTTCCACACAACACTTAAAGGGAATCAGTGAGTAATGATGACACATCCTCCAGATTCACCCAGGCTCACTCAGGTCATGCTGCGTTAAGACGGAAAAGGCAGATTAATCATCAAATATAAAATGAGGGAAAAGTGGGTAGGCAGCAATATTGCTGAAAATACTTGCTAGAAGACCACAAATTGAACATAAAGCTTCAGTACCATGCTGCTGCTTGAAAAAAAGCAACCAAATTGCTCTTGGGTGAATGAGTGGACTCTTCCTATGTAAAGCATTATTACAGTCCTGGAAGTTCTCTTTTAGGAGCCATGTTTTGAGAAAGATATAGACAAAACTTGTAGCTCTCTGCTTTATCCTTGTTCTCTTAGGTAACACAATCTATGAGGAGAATTTGAGATGATTAATTTAGAATATGTGAAAGTTTGTTGTGAACAGAAAGGTGATCTGATATTCTCTGTCTCCAACTGAGAGCAGAGTAAGGGGTTGTTAACATTTTCAGGCTGGAAGAGCTTTCACAAGAAGATGGTCTGTTTTCCATCACTATAAGCCTTTATTGATAGGTTAATAGCACCTGTGTGGGTTGGATTATGTATCCTGCTCTTGACTTGGAGCAGGGCAGAGGATGACACAGCTTTTCTAGGTTTATTTTCAGTGAATCATGTAGCATATGGAATCTTTTAAAGTGATGATCTCAATGTCTAGCTGAATTGTTCATGCAGATTTTCCAATCTTAGCTATAACTTTATTAAAGACTTTAAGATAAAGAACCTCTCAGGATTTTGTCCCAAAGTTTAGATCCTTGACACAAGCAGAAAAAAACCAATTCAGATTTTGCATTACTTCAACTTTGATTTCTGGCTTCATTGACTGAGCAGATGGGATCAGTCCCATCTCAGTGTGCTGCAAGGAGAATAATGATGATTGCAACTCTTGTTGAGGTACTTGGAATATTTCTAATTCAGAGCTTCAATTAGTTTCAAATTGTTTGTAAAATTAGTGCATGTTATCCTTATGTGCAGCTGAAGGCATGTTGTTGATCCTACATATTTGTTATCATTATGGCAGGTTTTTTTCAACTTAGCAAATATGAGCATAAACCCTGTCCTGCTGTAATCTGGAAAGTAAGGACGCTGACTTCGGGTGCTTCCAAATTTCAAAGTACCTTCTTTCCCTACATAGATGCTGAAATCTTGAGAGCTAAATTTAGCCCAAGGCATTTTTATTTTTTTCCATCTGAAAAAAGGTCTATGAACGCCTAAAATAGCAACTACTTTTGGTATTGATGACACAGTAGTTGCACTAATATTGTTGCTGTGAAGTCTAAGGATTTTTTAGGAGAAAATGTACAGAAAGGAAAAATATGCAAATTCCAGCAACTGTTTTAACAGCAATAAAGGGAATTTGTTGTTTTCAGCATAATTGTTAACTGAAATATAGAACTTCTGTTCCGTTTTTAAACACAACTCTGCCATAACATTCAGAAATACTTCCTATTAATAATTTTTTTTCAGGCTTTGCCAGCATGTAAATCATGCCACAACTGAAAAAAGTCAGTACCCAAAATAAAATGGAAATCAAAAGTACCACAATAGCAATATATGATGTGTTGAGCATTCACAATGCTGAGCAATTGTTAAAGGTCTAAAAAGCAGGTTGGCCAGCAAATGAGATAGTGTGCCAGGCTGCTGCTAAGAGCCCTGACAGAAGTAGCTTACTGCTTGATTAAACTGGTGCAGCACAAAAATGGGTGGAGAGGAGAGAGCAGGTTTTTGTGGCTGCCTGCAGGGCCCAGATGCTCCGTGCCTTTGTCACAGAGTGCTGTCAGCACGTTTTGGTATGGGCTGGCGATGGGGCAAGGCCGCAGCACAGGAGAGATGCAGCCTCTGCTGCTCCATGGAGTAGGAGGAGGTGTGATGAACCAAGCCCCTTCAAAAGCATGTACTTTTCCCTTGGAAATGCTGAACACTGCACAACCACCAGAACACCTTCTGGGTCAATGATTCGGTTTTTAAGGATCAAGGTTCCAGCTGAGCAAAATACTGGAGTTTTTCCCTTGCACAACAATCTCTTCTAAATTATCAGAGCCTTAGATGTTTGCAGAAACTCACGTTAAATCTGAACAAAAATAAATCCTTTTTGAGTATTCATCTAATTTTTCATGCAATGAGTTTTGTCTTGCTATGTTGCAGATTATTTCCATCCTTTCCAAACAATCAAGGTCAGCTGTGACTTTGGGTTTCTGCAGCATCAAGCACCATGCAGGCACTGTATGTAATACCACACCAGTGTTTTTAATTTCTTCTCAGTGCATATTAAAATTTATACATGCTTTAATATCTTAGTGGTAACCTCATTGCAAAGTTCTATATGGAAGTAGTTACTGAAAGAGTATTTCTATTTCCTTTGTCCTCACATATGGTACCTTTTAGAGAGAAAAGGTGCAGTCCTAGTGCTTAAATTGCTATAGGAGATCAGGTACCTTGTAAGATTTCTGTTATTAACAGTGCTGGTGTTTGAAAGAGTTCATGAAATCTTTAAATTTCTACATTTTCACTTAATGCTTTTTAGGCATTTTCTAAGGTGGTGGCTAGTAAAATAGTAAGAAAGGGAAACCTGCAGAGCTAAAAAATCTAAACAATAATAACAACAGTAATTTTAAAAAAGGATGAAAACTGCAGAAAAATCCCAAACCATCTCATATCTGTTTTTCTAGAAAATGCAAAAAACTGTCCAGAACTTTTGTTGCACTTGACCAGAACTGAATTGGAAGTAACAGCTTGGTTCTGAAAGCATTTATATCTTATTACTTGTCCCTTGAGTTGTGTGGTTCTTCTGCCATCAGGGTTTCACAGAAGCAAACCTTCCAAAGCAAATAAATAAATAAAATCCCAGCTGACAAGCTAATATAAATGGTATGAAACAGAAGGGTAAATGGGGAGAGGGGGGAAGCTGATTTGACATAAACAAATTAGAGCTGTTGACAGTGTGGGTGATTTTGAGAAATGCAGTTCCATTAAATTCACAGATATGAATCCTGACAAATAACAAGCCATGGTAATTTATATAAACAAGGAAAGGAAATAATGAGTGGATGTGGAAATCTAACAAGAATTTGGTTGTTAGTACAGCACAAAACATTGTGGCAGAATGGATAGAGAAAACTGAGAGCCCCTGACATGATGAGGCAGTGTTAACATGCACTGTCCCCCTGGAAATAGTCACAGTGCTGTGCCAGGGTGAGAAGACTGGAGGAATTAATGTAATTCTCTGCCTTTCACACTTTTTATAGCAAAACCAGAAAGCACATGGTTAGATTGTAAAGCCATATAAAACCCAAGGTCTCTCAGTGTTGTGCTGTAAAGTTCCTGGTGCAGGTGTCTCCAAGGCTAATTCAAGCTATCAGACCCTTAGCACCATACAAGCTGGGCATATGTGGTTTGTTTGTCCCCTGAAACTCCTTTTAATTCATCTGATATTTTATCTGCTTCACACTGAGGTTTCTGTGCAGGTATGTGGTTCTTATTCAATGGAAGTGGTCAATACTGCACATAACATGCTGCTTCCTGCCTGCAGGAACCTCATGGAGTTCATATCCTTCTGCTCTTTTTTGTGGAAAGAGCCGTCTTCACCTTTTGTTGAGGGTTCTTAATGAACAAATCTATTAAATATTCAAAGCACTGTATTTATTTAGATAAAAGCTGTTAATTATAAATGACCATCCATATGGCCATTAAGACTAACATGTAGTAGGATATAGAGGGAATGAATATTTTAGATAATAAAGGACTGTTTTAGAAAATAGAAACTTTCATGATATTATGTTTCATGTAGGTTTAACAGTGGAGTGGTGATTGGTAGCCTGCAGTGGTTCACACTAAAGAAATTGGTTTTCTTTTCTTTTATATTTTTAATGCCTTGCTATTGAAAATTGGCTGTTAGAAAAAAAAAGCCACAAATGAAAAGCCTCAAGGAAAGCCAGATGGCTGAATATTGGCATTTGAAATAAAAATAAAATATTCAGCTATACATATGTGTCTTAAACATACTTAGCTGTAGTCCTTTGTTTGTTATCCAGACTCTGTTCTCTACTGCTTTTGCACTGGTAAATTTGAACTTGATTTGCGTATTTTTCAGTAGATCAAAGTTGATCAAAAATGTAGTTAAGGAAGTTTTAGGGCTTATTGGTTCTAGCCCCAAATCAAAGATACAAGGTCAGGTTTTTGCCAGATGTCCTAACCTGAAGTCTGGCAGGTTTGTTTGGTTTTTTTGAAGCTCTGCCCATGGACAGGGCTATTATTAGCAACCTTTTGAACATGTCTCAGCTTTCCCTGATAACACTGCTGCTGCATGAAGTTTCGCTGATACTGAAAATCTTCAAACTTTGTCTGTAGTGATGATGTCCGCGTTGCCTGGAACCCTGTTGTGAAAAATGAGCAACAGTTCAGGAAAGCTTGTGTGTAGATAAGCAGATACCACCAACAACTGAAAAGTATGGTGGAGACATATGAAGACTCAGTTCTACAGAAGCCCAGCCAACTCCTGGAGCAATCTAAGAAATTCCCTGCAGGTGTTCGGCGTTTTTCATCTGATACATAAAAGAGCAACCATTGTATTGTTACTGCATTGACACCCTCCTGCTTTGGTGGAAAAATTTCCTTTTAATATTTCCTGTGCTTTCTAGTTTTAATAGTTAGGATACACATTTGAAGACAGTGATTGAAGACTAGGGTAGCACCAATTAGTGGCACTGATAATGCAACTTTGGAAAGCGTGTCCATCAGATACCCAGTGATGTGGATAGTGCCTAAATGGAACCTGCTGTTTTCTTTCTACCATCTTGGTTCAAAAGGCCCTCGATGGAAATGGGCATGGTTTGTGTTTCTCTCAGTTGTGTGAGAAAGCTGAAGAGGTTACAGTTCACTCCAGTCAGACCTGTTTCCTTTTTCCTATCTCTGTTTGGAGATGAAGTTGAGCTGTTTTTTTGTCTGTTCCTAGCCTGGACTTGCTTTCAGGGTCACTTTGCTACTGTCAGAAACTTGTCACTTCTTCCTGTCTTGAGACTAATAGTTGAATTTGAAGAACCGAACTGCTGGCACTTGAGATTCAAAATGTGGTAAGAAAACTCCATGGTGTAAATTAAAATTGCCATGGATTACTGTTGTGTGTCTCTCTGTAAAGTCTCTTTCAGGCTTTTTTACAAGCTTCATCTTTTGGCCCATTTGCCCAGGAGTGCTGTGAACTTTTGTGGCACGTGAGACACTGTAAATATGATTTAGGCAAGTCCCTGTGTATCTAGGGAAGGCTGTGGGTGGGTGCAGCTCTATCTACCTTACTCTCCTTGCTGTGGGGAGCAAGGAAGGCATGAGCAGAAATGAGATGTGGTGGGGGCTGGACTGGTGGCGTTCCATCAGGTCCTCACTGTCAAAGTTGCTGCCTACAGCACTATATTTTTAGAGCAGTTATATATTACAGTAATGCCAGATGCTGCTCTGAAGGAAGATTTGGAGAGTGAAAAACGGATTAAGGTTTATTGTAAAATTTCTAAATCTGTGTGAAGACATGCAAGATCTGATTCCTGTTCTTCGGTACAGGGATGATTCACCACTCTGAGAAAATATTAGGAAAGAAATAGGCCCATCTCACAGCTTGAGATTTATGCTTCAAGTAGATAAAGGGTTATTTAAAATAGTTCAATTTTGAAATAACTTTCAAATAAGCACAGAGTTTTCACTTGCTCTTAGTTCTTAACCTATGCCAGTTGTCTCACACAGCAGCAATAGCCAGCAGAGATTTCCAGCACTGTTCTGTAGTAAAAAATGCTACTTACCCAAAAAAAGAATAAAAAATACAATCTAAGTTTGTATCTGGCACCTGACTGACAGAAACACTTAGTGCAAAGTCAGATATCTGACCTACAGAAAACCTAAGTAATGTTTGAAATATTAATGAATAGCAGAATTATAGATGAACAGACACAAAATATTTTGACTGTTCAAATATTGGTAGTGTTTAATATTTGTAAATTAATTCAGCCACCAAACATTTTGATCTATTCTGGTTATAAAAATGAAATGGAAAATACTAGGTTCTGCTGCTGAGACAACAGCAGACAACTTAAAAGCTGTCATTGGAGATGTTATCACAGGTTAGGGAAACTCTGCTGCATATACTTGAAGTTCCACAGGTAATTACACTAGGTGCCCTCTGAGCAACTCTACTCCAAATAATAAATTACTGTTTTTCCGAGGAATCTAAAACCCTTTGGGTGAAGGCAGTGATTTGGGGTAATTTTGTCCCACAGCTTAGGTCTTGTCTCTGCAGTGGCAAGTTGCAGTTCTGAAGAGCCTTTCTTGAATCCACTAGAAGCGGCTGTCTGGTGAGACAAACTCAGAGTAGACCAACTCCCACAGGAATCGTTGAAGTCCTAATGTTAGCATGATGGTACTACCCTTCACTGTAAATGTTTGTACTCTGCACAAGGTGTAGCACAGTGTCCAGCAGCCTCATCCTTTTTGATGTCAGAGTTTCCTTGAGTGAGTTCTTCCTACACAGCCTGTCACAAGATACCTGACCAAAGCCTGTGTCCAGCAGACACACTCCCCTCCTCACCTTCCTACTGGCAGTCTGTCTTTCTTCTAAGACTCTGCAGTCTGTTCCACAGCAACGATGAGGAATCTCCCAGAAATTGGTCATTGCTAGGAATGTCCCACTGTTCCTGAGGTTTTGATTTATTGCATACATGAAGGAGAAACTCAAGAGGTTTCTTGGAAGATGAGCAGTGGAGGGTCACATAGAGAGTTGTATTCCAGTATACACACTGCTGCTCCTCATGGCATATGCAGTTAAGGCAATGAGTGAGTTTTCCTGAGAGCTGGGCAAGGAGGTCAGGCTGATCAGAAACAAAATTCTCTCTCATGGCTCCCAGGATTTTGACACAACAGAAAAGTCTGCTTTGTGCTTCAGTGCAAAGTGACATGTCACAACACTATCAGGATGCCTGCAGACCTATAAGGGAGTTTAAGAGGTTATAATGGATGTCCAAATTGTACATTATTGTTCAGAGATATGCAAGCTTAGTGGGAAATCCACAGCAGGGAAGGAATTTGTGCTCTTCAGTGAGTCAGTGCTATCATGATCCGTATGAGTTGGTTTGGGCCAGTCCTTTTAGACTGCAGGCTGCTTCCTATGCTAATGGCAGAGAGTAGGGCAATAACTTCACCTCAAACACCACTGTCTATATCTCTTCCCATGCACTGCTTTTTAAGAGGTCAGGAGTAGTATTTGAGTACATCATACTGACCAGTGGTAGAAAACAAGCTGCTTTCTTGACCTGGCTGTTAAAATTTCCATATGAATCCATAATGGAACTTCCAGTTAATTCCCACTGCTCAAGTTTAATCGAGATGCGGAGTTCTTTGCTGTGTTCCTTCCTTCATTTGTTGAGACCATTGCTGAGGAGCCCTCTGACATTCTCATTTATATTTGTAAAACCCTTCTACTTTAGCAGATGGAAATGTATTCAGTGACTCTATTTTATTTAATGTGATAGTCAGTCTGTCGGTTCCAAATATCCCTACAGTCAAGTCTGTTTTCAGTCCTTTGTGTCACCCTCCCAGTTAATTTGTCTTAAATTGTACAGTGACAACATTTACTCTTTAAGCCAAAATCCCTTAGCCCATGTCTGTCTTTATTGCCTTTCTTTCTTCCTCTTTGAAGCTATGTGCAATTAAACCTCAGTGAAATATGAAGCACCAGAAATATTAGACTATCTTGGCAATGAAGAGGCATGAAACAGATGAATAATGAGAAGCACAAGATAAGCAGTAATGCCACTTTCATTCTGGAGTGCCTATTCTGGCAAAGAGTTCACATCACCTTTTACAGTTTTGTGAGCTGTTTATGAGTCATAGGAATGATTAAGGAGAAAAAAAAATCCTACCAGAGAAGAGTCCTCAGATTTGTTTAAATTATGGAAATTAAAAACTTCAAGGCTTTTTTTCCTACAGATTAATAATTAACTACCTGCGATTGCTAATGCACTTCAACTTAAAGAAGTCTGTTGATAAAGGAAAGAGGAGACTCTCATGCTTGTGCTTTTTTCTTGAATGTGCCTGTTTTGAGCAGTGTGTGAGTAGAGCTGATGCAACATCATATGCTGCCTCCTTTTTTTTCTTCCCAGATACTGGCCTGGGACACTTCTGTGTTCAAGGAAAATGCACGTTTGTGACAGATATAAAAAGCAAAGCTCAGTGAACAATGTGCACGAGATTGCAGAGATCTGAAGAGTTTTTCCTTGAAGCTTTCTTAGCTTGTGTATTTTTCCATGTGCAAAAAACATATTGGAGTTACGGAACTCAGTGAACCTCTTCTCTTCTTTTATATGGATCTCTCTCCTTTTTGTCACTGAAATTTGCTGAAAATTGCTAATACTGTGAATATGTAGCATGGTTAATTTTGTGCTATTTATTTAGCATTGCTTTTAACAATCTGGAGAGCAGGAATAAAAATTCTATTAAATATTTCTGTTTGGTATGCTGTGATACATGAAGGGATGAGACCCACCAGCAGACATGCAAGTCAATCTAAGGTTTTATTTGGAAGCATCCGTATATATATCTATACTCCCAAGAGCCCCCGTTGGTTACAACTCACAGGCTTAATCACAGTCCCTCAATAAATCAGTCCTCTTGACATCCTCTGTTGTTCTCTTCAAAGCCATGGCTAGTAGAGCACGAAGTGTGTACTGTTCCAAGTTTTTTCATGGACTAGTGGAGATGGTTTGCTGTTCTATGTTGATGCAGAAATTCGTTTGTCCAGTTCTGTCTCAGGTACACACTGTCCAGGGATGCTGCTGTTGCTTTCTGTTTAACTCTTTCCTTACACCAACACCTGTTACCCCAGCAGTGTGCGGAAGGAGCAAGTTTGTGTAAGTCACGGTGGACAGGGATGCAGTGGGAGAAATAAGGAGGCATTAGGTCTGCTCAGCACTAAGATCAGCTTGGGTAGGATGAAGATACTCAAAGGCAAATATAGTGCCTGCTGCCACTTTTTTGGCATAGCTGATTGTGATTACATGTTAAAGTTTGAGTAACTGGAATACAGGACACCAGTGCAATGGGATGTTTTTAGGACATACGCCATTGTCACTGTCCTTGGGTTAGAGTAGAAGCAAATTTTCTTCCCTCTCTCCCCTCACTTCTTTTTTTTCATTGTTTCTGGCAAAACAAGCTTTTGTTCAAGCTTTGGCCACTAGAAAGCCTTGAAATAGTAGTAGTATGGAATTCTCCTGATAATGAAGGAAAAAACATTATCATTACATTCCTGCAAAATGTGTAAGTTAGGAGGAAATTTCCCAGAAGAAGAGTTGTCTGAGGGTTGAATCAGATATGGTCTGGGTAGACCTGTAGGTAGAGGCATGCAATGCCATCTGTTTTGAGGGTATTTTGAATGTTTAATTTAGATAATAAAATGCTAAGTATCACTGTCTACTTTTTGAGATGTGATGGTTAATGGCATCTGAGAATAAAAAGCTCAGAAATGCTTTCAACTTCTGCCCACTGCTCCACAGTCTGTGGTTTTATTGAAAGTAGTCTCTCAGACAAGAGCAAGACATCTCATGCTCAAGAGATATTCCTGACTTCTCATTTATGCCTCATTTAAGTTGGATCTGGTTGTGATTTTAATTAATTGCTTTTTCCATCAGAAAATTTTGATTCATGGAAGCCAAAACATTTTGGGGAAATGCGCTAATTTGTAATTTCTTTCGTTGTGGTGATTGTCTGGCTTTCAAAACAGATTCTATTTTAGATCTTAGAAATTTGAAATAAGTTCAGGCAACCCACAAGTTTACTTCACATGTTTTCTTTTGATCCTCTTTCCCAGGGATTAATCCAGAAAGGATTAAATATTTAAGGTTAATATGTATTCTTTAAAATGTCTCATTACTGTCGTTAGGTGACAGGATCTCTTTTGCTATGGGGTTTGTTCTTTCTCAAGTCAACAAATACTCCCAATNGGAGTTACGGAACTCAGTGAACCTCTTCTCTTCTTTTATATGGATCTCTCTCCTTTTTGTCACTGAAATTTGCTGAAAATTGCTAATACTGTGAATATGTAGCATGGTTAATTTTGTGCTATTTATTTAGCATTGCTTTTAACAATCTGGAGAGCAGGAATAAAAATTCTATTAAATATTTCTGTTTGGTATGCTGTGATACATGAAGGGATGAGACCCACCAGCAGACATGCAAGTCAATCTAAGGTTTTATTTGGAAGCATCCGTATATATATCTATACTCCCAAGAGCCCCCGTTGGTTACAACTCACAGGCTTAATCACAGTCCCTCAATAAATCAGTCCTCTTGACATCCTCTGTTGTTCTCTTCAAAGCCATGGCTAGTAGAGCACGAAGTGTGTACTGTTCCAAGTTTTTTCATGGACTAGTGGAGATGGTTTGCTGTTCTATGTTGATGCAGAAATTCGTTTGTCCAGTTCTGTCTCAGGTACACACTGTCCAGGGATGCTGCTGTTGCTTTCTGTTTAACTCTTTCCTTACACCAACACCTGTTACCCCAGCAGTGTGCGGAAGGAGCAAGTTTGTGTAAGTCACGGTGGACAGGGATGCAGTGGGAGAAATAAGGAGGCATTAGGTCTGCTCAGCACTAAGATCAGCTTGGGTAGGATGAAGATACTCAAAGGCAAATATAGTGCCTGCTGCCACTTTTTTGGCATAGCTGATTGTGATTACATGTTAAAGTTTGAGTAACTGGAATACAGGACACCAGTGCAATGGGATGTTTTTAGGACATACGCCATTGTCACTGTCCTTGGGTTAGAGTAGAAGCAAATTTTCTTCCCTCTCTCCCCTCACTTCTTTTTTTTCATTGTTTCTGGCAAAACAAGCTTTTGTTCAAGCTTTGGCCACTAGAAAGCCTTGAAATAGTAGTAGTATGGAATTCTCCTGATAATGAAGGAAAAAACATTATCATTACATTCCTGCAAAATGTGTAAGTTAGGAGGAAATTTCCCAGAAGAAGAGTTGTCTGAGGGTTGAATCAGATATGGTCTGGGTAGACCTGTAGGTAGAGGCATGCAATGCCATCTGTTTTGAGGGTATTTTGAATGTTTAATTTAGATAATAAAATGCTAAGTATCACTGTCTACTTTTTGAGATGTGATGGTTAATGGCATCTGAGAATAAAAAGCTCAGAAATGCTTTCAACTTCTGCCCACTGCTCCACAGTCTGTGGTTTTATTGAAAGTAGTCTCTCAGACAAGAGCAAGACATCTCATGCTCAAGAGATATTCCTGACTTCTCATTTATGCCTCATTTAAGTTGGATCTGGTTGTGATTTTAATTAATTGCTTTTTCCATCAGAAAATTTTGATTCATGGAAGCCAAAACATTTTGGGGAAATGCGCTAATTTGTAATTTCTTTCGTTGTGGTGATTGTCTGGCTTTCAAAACAGATTCTATTTTAGATCTTAGAAATTTGAAATAAGTTCAGGCAACCCACAAGTTTACTTCACATGTTTTCTTTTGATCCTCTTTCCCAGGGATTAATCCAGAAAGGATTAAATATTTAAGGTTAATATGTATTCTTTAAAATGTCTCATTACTGTCGTTAGGTGACAGGATCTCTTTTGCTATGGGGTTTGTTCTTTCTCAAGTCAACAAATACTCCCAATTGTGCTTTCTCAGCCCTCTCCTCTCACCTTCAAGGCAGAAGCTTCATTTCCTCTTTCGTTTTATAAGTTTCGTATCAAGAAAGGTGGGAAAACTGAGTCAAGCCTGCATTTCATTTTGTACCTGCTAGCACACTTGTTCTGGAAATGTTGATGTCTTCTCTCTTATCTTTTTATTTTTTAGTTTAGAAAGAAAGAGTGAGGCCATTTCTCTCTGAAGAATTTCCTCACGTGGAATTTCGCATTGATTCTGGTTAGTGCCCTCCAGACACTCACTCACCCTTTGATTTGTTCTCACCAGTAAGGTGATGTTGCAGTTTCTTTGTACCAGGGTAGGTAACAGCACTTGCATCATATTTTTATTCTTAATACCACCTGTGGTTTATTCATCCACTCTCACAGAAAATAAAATGATAGCAGGGGGAAAAGTCTCAGTCACATTCAGAGTTTTCTGCTGACTCTGTGCATGATGGAGCCAAGATAAATATATTTCTTTTTCATTTTTTCTGCCCATCCCGCCATCTTCCCCAGCCGATGCTTTAGTTGTTTGGTAGGTTCTTTCTTCTAAATGTTTACAGAAATGATAGAGTAACTGGCCCTTAAACATATAAACTTAAGGCAGTGAAGGTTATTCCCATTTATTTCTTGCATTTACCCTGCACCAATGCTGAACACACCATTCTTGATACTATGTGTAATGCTGAGTATTTATGAAAAAAAGGTATTTATTTTTCTTATTGATATGACCAGGCAAAAAAGTTGGTGTTTCAGGGCTGTTGTACAGATGGGTAATTTTTTCACAGAAAGATGTAATTCTGTGCTTGGCCTTTAGCAGTGCCAGGCCCATTTTCCAGAAATCTGAGAGGATTGTTTTACAGGAGTTTTGTATTGGAAGATGTGAACTGCAACTTCCATTGCACATTTGCTTATTGTTTTCTGGATGGGATTAGTTTAGCAAATACTTGTTCCAGTTTAGATGATAAACCCTTTAATGTTCAATATATGTTGCAAGTAATGGAATTTTTAGATACATTTTTAGATTGAGCAAAATTGGTATTACGTATGTACAAATGGTCTGATCTTAAGTAGCCTCGTGAATCCAGGGTATCGTAAATTCAAATAGTCTCAGAAATGAAGGACATCTTTGCCTGGCTGCCAGGGATCAGTATTTCTGGCACTTGTGTGTGGTGGCACTGGTTTGCATGCTTATACACACAGTTTTTCCAACCCGTATTTTATCAGCTGTAATATATAAAATGAGTCATTTTCATTTAGTCTAATTAGAGTTTGCAAACAGTAATTCCAAACAAAACCAGTCACACTGTATTAAACACTTAACTGTGGTGAGCAAGAGTGCAGGTTTTGTTTCTGAAGGGTAGTCTGTGTACAAGAGGTATTTAATTAGTTTTCATCAGAGCTATGGATCCTCTATTTGGGGATTATAAACAAGCCAGGAAAATCTGGCAGAGCTGAATTGCTGTGTGCAAGCTCTAAACTAAAAATAGTGCCAAGATGCATATAGACACCAAACAATACCATAATAAATTTACTGAGAAATCTCGTGTGAAAACAAGGGTTAAAGTCTAGCTTTGGATTCACGCTGTATACCTCTCCCTTCTTCCATCTGCCTATCAGGCACAGATATTATTTTTATTCTCCCCAGTATGCCAGCTCTTGAACTGAATGTGGTTGATCATAAGCATACTATAAAATGTTTAAGTGTATTTTGAGAGTTGAAAGGACTAACAAATGCAATATATATATACGTGGTACCTTTGTAATGAATTTTACACACACACACACAAATACCTTACAGAAGTGTGGAGAATGTGGTTTGACCATAAGCATGCCAGGGGATCTTAAGCTTTTAAGGCTGGAGCTTTGTCCTTAATTCACCCTGTCATTTCTAGGTATTACAGTGTGTGGCACCAAATGTAACACGCTGTCTCACATCTAGTGTAAAAAAAATGATGGTATAATGTGAAGTATATTGGGGAAAAGTAGTCTGCTGTGAACTGAGCTTCAGTCCATGATTTTCACAGTGTATATTTAGGACAGGTCTGTGCAATTACTTCGAGCTTTTTGTACATGAAGTATCTGTAACACTGGAAAAAAAAATCCCGCAAAATTATTCAGTGTATTTGGAGTACAGAATATTTAGCATGATACATTAGAAAACAGGTACTTAGGAGAATCTAATGGCTCAAGATAACAGAAATCTATATTTTGCCTCATTGGAGCTGTCTACGTATTGTGTAAATCCACAGAGGTATATTCAAGGTGATTATCCAGGATTTAGTTCTGTGTGGGAGCAGGGGGAAAAGGTCTAATGGAAGTGTCGACAGACCATTAACTAGAGTATCACTAATGGGTGATATAATAGAGAGAGATATTTTTAATTGTAAAGGGGTTAATTGGTATTCCTCATTTGCATTCCTTTCTTCCTGAGTGGTGGCAATTTGAGCTCATCCAGTGATAGGAATGGTTTTTATGCTGAGAGAATAGGAAGGATCATAATATTTTGTCCAAGAAAATATGCAGGAGGGAAAACCAGAAATATATTAACTGACATATGATGATTATCCAGCTATAGCTGAGGAGAAAACTGATTTTACGAAGAATTTATTAAAGGAGGGCCTGCAGGAAATTACTGTTTCCTTAGTAATTAGAAGAATTTGATTTTTAGTTTTAATTGTTTTATATCTGAGCGTGAAAAAAATAGCTCACATGGGTCAAAGTGTTTGCCGTGATTTACATGTTGCAAACTTCAACCCTTTTCTCTGTGGAGATAGGATTTTCTGAATGTAAGAGAGAAGCTACTGTTTACATAGCTCATGTCTAGGCACTCAGACACCTAAAATGAGGCTCATCTCCCTGAGCTGATGGGAACAAATTGAGCTTTTGCTCCCATTACCCTCATGGGATCTTGGTTGGTCCATGACCAGAGGAACTGGTCAGCTGATGTCAACAGGCTGCCCCGTTACCTCTCACCTTGTCACCAGCCCGTTCTGACAATAAGATCTTCCCCTGGCGCTGGTTAAGCTTGGATCATTGTGCGGGGTTTCGGTCAGGAGCAGCTAACAAGGGCTGGGGGAGCCCGCCACGAGCCACCAGGGCCAGCTGCGGGCAGTGACTTCTGACTGCACAACAGCCAGCCTCCATCGCCTGCCTGCAGCTCTCCGGTGCTTGGACTGGGCTCCAGGGGCTGATCATCTGCACACCCTAGCTGCCCACACACCGTCAGGAAGCTCTACCCAGTTCCTTACACTGTTACTGCCTCTCTGAGTGGGACTTGCTGGTTTGGGTGATGTGAGCAGGGTGAGGTACCCAGCCTTCCTCAGCACTTACAGTCCCTCCATGAAGCCTTCCTGCCTGAGGACCTCTTGGAGGTCATTTTCTTCATCTCAAGAATTAATGAGACCATTAGGAAAAGCAAACAAAAAACCCAAGCATGTACGAATGCCCTCCATCTCTTCTGCTGTGGCCGTCTCTTCTTTGGCTTGAAGTCATCTTCCCAGCATTCTCAAATTTCTCTTCTTTGTTTGTTGGGTTTGGGGTTTTTTTCACTATTTCTTCTCAATTCTGTTTTCCCCCAGCCTTCACTGAGCTCTGCATGCTTTCTCTAGAGGTCTAACAGCTTTTTCATTCATATTTTACTTGCCCTCCTGTCTTGTTCTGAAGTATGTAGCAAAAAATCTTTCATGTGGATTTTTATTAAGTACTGAAAGCAAACACATTTGAAAAATACATGACATAGTTGTGTGGCCGATACGTCTTAAATATATTTCATTGAACAAACTGCGTCTTTTGGTTTCTTTGCAAAGTTAATGCCTTAGAGAATCTAACCAACAGCAGCAATTTACTCATAAATACCATCTTAGTATACATAGCACAACTGTGTTTTAATAGAGGAGTTTGACAATTTGTCAGTCCTAAAGTACAAAATGCAATTTCTTCTTTGAGCATTTCCAGTCTTACAATGTTTACTGTGCTTTTATTTAGTGGTCCAGATGCTTTTTTTCGTGCAAGTGATTAAAGCTGACTTTCCCCATCTTTGCCCATTTCCTAATGGATTTATGGGACTGTTTTGTCTATAGCACTGTGAAAAAAATTGCAGATTATATCAATGAGTGCAGATATGGGACTTCAAGTTTCTAGAGAATTTCCCAACTCTTATTCCAAGACCTCTTGGTCTACACTTCATCAGTTGCTTTTACAGGTTTTGTGCTCTGTGGGATTCCAGGCACACTTGTTTCAGAGTTTAGAGATGCTGTGGGGCTCACTAGAGCTCCTTGCTCACAGCTGAATCTCTGACCAGCTTGGATGAAAGCAAGAAGTTGGATGTTCCTGAATGAGACCCACTGGCCTGGCTTCCATCTGCAGGGCTGCACTGGGTCTCTGCTACGCACTGATTGCATAGGCAGGGTGGTCCTTTCACAAATAACAACATGCACGTGGTGCCAGAATCCCAGGCTAGTTCTCAGCTTGATCACCTTCCCAATCTGCTTTGCCACATGGCCAAGTGACATTTGTGCCAGAATAAGGCCAAAGGAAGAGCTGGGGAGGGAAGCAGAGCTGCATTTTTGGTTGTGTTTTTTTAGCTGCGGTTCTGGCTTAGACAAATTTGGAATGCCTGGAGATTGTCAAGTGCTCTGGTAAAGCACTTTGCAACTTACCTGTGTGGTCACATTTGTGTGCTGTGTTCATACCCTTATCTGCCTACATTAAGGCAGCTGGGTGCTTGCATGTACTTGCCAGAGTTGTGGAGTTTCTGGGAAGGGAGCACTGCCTGTCAGCTCCCCGACTGCCTGCAGGACTTTCTTTGTTCCTGTAGGCTTCAGTAGGCTGAGTCCCAGTACACCAGCTCTGGCATGTGTGCTGCCTGGGCACTGGAGTCATTCCCAGTGAAGCTTCAGCACGCTGGTAGTGTTTGTAGCATGGGGAATTTTCAGTTCACTAAAAGTCACGGACCGCCTTGGCAGGGGTACCATTCTCACGCTGTGAAGTGCCCTCTGCATTGTGTAGTGCAAGGAAGTGATTTGGTTGAAAGGAACACCATCCTCTTTGTTTTTTTGGATTCTCCCTCATTCTCACCCAAAATTATTTCTGTTCTGGATCATTTCCATGACCCAGTTCCCTGCAAGGCCTCACAAATGGGAATGAGCAGCAGGGTGGGGAGGTGACAAACAAGCTTAAACTGCCTGGCCTTTGTACTCCATAGGAGAAAGAGTGCTTCTTTGGGGCTAGAAAACTGAGGCTACCAGAGCAGAAATAGAGCATCGTGTGAGTGCAACTCTACTGACACAGCTGGGTTTATCCTGCAATAATAAACCCACCTACTGCCCTCTGTATGAGCTGAAAGGTGAAAGCACAATTTTGCCAGTGCCATTGCATCTGCGTTGGGGGATTTTACCAGCACCCACTATGCTATAAATACAGATGTCTGACCATAGAATGTATCTTTACCAGCTTTAATTGATTTTAGCTAGGAGCTAACTGTCTCCAGAAGAACTACTTATAGCTTAGCATTTCTGTGGAAAATGTACCATTTAGTAATTAATGGGTTTGGAAAGCAGCCAGAATCTTTCCATCTAATCCAGTTTAAGAAAAAAGAATTAATTTACTCTTTTTTGAGTGGTAAATATCATGAAACATTTTACAAAAAATCATGGTTAAAAATAGCCTGGTTGCACTAGCTGTCATGTAGGATAAATCACTTGCATCAGGATGTGATCTTTGTGATTTGTGGTCTGTGCAAATAAGCACAAGGTTTTGCTCCATATTTTGTATTCAGGCAAAGTTCCCTGTGGACTTCAATGGGAATTTTGCCTAAGCAATAACAGCAAAATTGGTCCCATGTGAAAAAAACTGATCACTGGGGAAAATTAAGAGATTTCTTAAAGGCACAGATGGCAGTTAAGCATTTAACTTTAATTGGCTTTTTACATGAGTAGGGACCCCTCTACTGTTTTACCTTTAGAAGAATCCTCCTCAGAACTCTGAAAAGAGAAATGTGCATGACGGTGGTGGGTAGTCTGTTCCTGGGAGAGACAGAGCCAGTGTGCTCCAGGGAAGTGAAAGAATGCTACAGAGGGATGTGAAATAGCTGAAACAAACACCAAGATGGAGCACTGAGAGCTTCCTTTACTCTTATCGTGTCAGTAGTTTTACTTGTCATGGCAGCAGTGTGGGTGTGAGGAGCGAGAGAGGGGCAAAAGGATGGGAGATGGAGCAACTGCAGAACTTCAACAGTTTTAAGAATGCTTGAGGGGGAAAAGCATGAATGTTAAAGCTTATCGGGGGCATGGAAAGTAATAATTTGGGAAAAGTGGCCTTGAAGGCTCAATTTAGTATTTCAGCATGTCATGTTGAAAATTAATTGCAAATAGATCCTTAAGTTTTCTCTTTGCTTAGCGTGATGGTAGGTGGGTACTAAGAACATGAACAAACAAAAGAGATGGTTGTTTAAGGTCAGGGTCACAGTAAGAACTGTGCTTGAGTTTGGATGTATTTTGTTTTATATGCATTTTCCTATTTTCCACTTCCATTCAAAAATATTTATTAACTTAGGTTTAAATCCAAATAAAAATCTAAAGCAGCTTTTTTCAATTGGTGCTAAAGGCACATCACATTGATTGCTAAACTGAGACTTAGAATGAAGCATAAGTAAGACTGTCACTGAAAATTTCACTTGCCTCACACATGGGCATGATAGTTGCTGTGAAGAAACTATGGTTTTATTGGGAAAATCAAGACACTTAATAGCTGGGACTGATTAGAGCCCAGTGCTAGGTGTTGCAACAAAGAGAATCGAAAGGTCACTGCTGGAAAAGTCAAGGGTAGTAGCAAGGCCTGGGTTAAGAGATGTGGCCTGGGATCAGGCAAGGAATCTGTAATGCAAGGAGCATGAAGTGGCTAGAGTGATTGCAGACTGGCAGCAGTAAAACCTGTCAGCACCAAGCACACAGGAGATGGGAAAAAGCAATTGAAGCTCAGGAGGCATCGTAAAGGAGAAGGACGCAAACCAAGTTTAGATTATTTTAGGAAAGGAATTTGTTAAACAGTCATAGTCAGCATCTTCATGGCCTCATATTTGCAAGTGTGGGTAAACTGGCTTAGCTTCCACTGCGATGATTCTGGCTTGGTCAGCCTTTGGTCTTGGCAAAACCTGCCTGATAGGAACCCTATCTCGTTTGATTGCTGCATGGACAGGTCTTGTTCAATAGCCTCTCTCTTCCCATTCACTGGGATGTAGGGTTTGGATACAGGGATGTATATTCTTGTCATGGTGCCCTCGGTTAGGTGTCAGGAATTTCTATGTTTAAGTCCTCAGTTTCTGGGTTTTATTTCAGATTTTTTTAGACCTTTTGGGGTCTCCATTCCTAGAACTCTTCACCTATGGTCTGTTGGTCAGATACAGAAATCTGTCGTGGAACTGCCTTCTCTGGAGGAGCTTCAGGTCACCTGGGAGGTGGTGCATTCAAAGACAAGAAACCTGTCGTTTTTGACCCCCATGAATGTAAATAATTACATAACAGTCTCTGTATCAAGCCAGCTGTTAACAGGTTCAGGCCTGGAAACATGGAATTTGCCTTTCTTGGAGAGCCTTCCTTCACCATTCACCAGCCAAGCAGAGACTGAATCACTGGCGCTGACTCTAATCCATTTGTCCTCAAGTTTCCCTTACTTCAGGGACAGGCAGACTGTCTTTCTCAGTCATTAAGTGGTCTGTTAGCATCCTAAATGAATATTCTCTTCCTCTTGAAAGCCCTTTGTCTCTGCTCTGCCTGCAGTCTTTAGACCTTGCAGATCCTGAGCCTGTCAGTGAACCTGAAAGGATTTCTCATGCCCTGGACAAAGAAGCCTCCTGCAGAGGTTTGCTGTCTCCTCATTACATACTCTCTACTCCAGCCCACTTCCAGCATGGCCCGGCAGAGACTGGGGTATCCTACAACTATTCTGAGTAGTTGCCAGTGAGCAGTTCTACGGCATATTGTTCATATTCTCTGTTCCTGTTTTGCAAATGTCAACCATAGGTCAAACCACTTCTCTCTCTCTGTCTGTATGTATATTTGTTATATACGTGTGTGAGAATGAACATACCCATACATAAATAAAATGGGTTAATATTTAAATTGTGTAGCGAAGCCTTGCACATGCTTCAGAAATTCAAAGCAAATGCAAGTAATTACATTTGCTGGAATTGAGTGGTTGTAAACTCTGGGAAGGATGTGAAGCAAAGGAGACAGGGAGAGAGGATTGGCAGCTACTGTGAGGAATGCATGGTTCTCCACTGCTGGCTGTTTGGAGGCCAGGAAGGCAGGTCTAAGCCTCTGCAACATGAGAACATGGGTGGTAATTTGTGGAGGTGCATATAGTTGTGCTGATTAGGCTTCTTCTATAACCAAGGAGTGAAAGCCAGTTGTGGATTCATTAGAGTTGTCATTAAAGATGTTTTAAGGTGAATAGCACTGTTCTGTAGAAACTTGTGGAAAAAACCAGTGAGCAACACACAACATGTTACCTGAATTTTGATCCAGCCCTTCTGTCATTGATGCAGCAATGCCATGATCAGTTCTGCAGGTGCTTTTTCCTAGATTGTGAACTAAATTAGAAGCTTTTGTGTGTGATAACCAGGAATGGAACTGCCAGCCTTGCAGAGGTCATAACTCCAGTGCCTTTGCCACAATCCTATTGGAAAGAAAAATGGACATTTCCTTCCACAGCTGATGGACATGTGATTCCCAGGAACCCTGGTGCAAGAATGAAAAGATGTGGACACTTCCAAAAGGTTCAGTAACATAGGTAGTCAGGGAGAGGATTGTATCTGAGTGCGTTCAGGTACTGGGATGAACCATGTGGTGAAGACATAGCCGTGTTTCACACTTTGCGATTAAGACTGGTAGCTCTTCAAGTTGCTTATGAAATTTTAATGACTTTACAGTTATATCTTTGTTAAAGTAACTTGGAGAGAAGTTTGACTGTACAATTTCTCTGTTTTCAGTGCATGACCTAGGGCAGAGATAGAGAAGATCTTCAATTCTGGAGAAGTATTGGGTATAAGAGACTATTATGTGACAGGAATCTCCAGCTGATGAAAATTAAAGAGTTTCTCAATTACCATATAGCCACAGCTGCTCTTAAGGTATCCTTCAAGGAAGGAAAAAATCAGAAGCAGGGCTGGGGGCTAGCCTCTGGGCTAGGGAAGGAACTCTCTTCACAGGACTGCCTCCAGTTCTACACTGTAGGTACTTCCCTTCCAGATCTTTTTCCCTAACACAAAGAAAAGCCCTCTATATCTTCAAACCCTGTTCTTCTGGCTTTGTAACCCTTTTTAAAGCATCCTTTTGGAATAGTCTCTTGGAGATGTTGTGAGGAAGATTCACTGCCCTGTTTCATGGGGTTGCAAGAGGTGTGCTGGGATATGCACTGTTACAATGAGCACAGAATGAATTGCCAGTAAATGTAAGAGAGTTTTAGGATCAGGCTTTTTGCAGGCTGTGGTTCTAAGGCATGAAGGTGATCACTTTGTTTTGCAGTGTGTCTAGTTGGCTATCTTGAGTGCTGTTGAACGTGGGGTAATGTTGATATTCCCATTGTGGAGTAGTAAACGTGCAGGTAGTTATCCTGTGCTCTGTAGGCGAGGTCGTATTTGTGTACCAGCACAGCTTTTCATGTGAAAATGCATTACTTTGAAAAGATTTCATTCCATGACCATAATTTCTGTTATTAGTTTTAGAAATAAATTCAACTGTTACTGTAACATCAGAATCAAGATTTATGCTGGAGAAAAATATGCCTGTAACTTAAGAAAGAAGAAAGACTGAAATGTCATTTGACAGTGGGGTAGTGCAATTTGTGCACATTCAGCCATCGCTCCTTTCCCTGGCTTTGGTGCAGGGAGTGAACGCTTTTGCTTTGTGTCCAGGCTGCAGGTTTGGGGGAGAGAAAGCAAAACTGCACATACTCTGCAAGGAGGAGCTGTAACGCAGATTGATCCGGTTCAGAAGAAAGGAAATGTTTTCTTCCAAACCATTACACAAATTCTGGATGAACATAAAACTGTGCAGTTTCACCCTGAACGCTTTTCAAATAGAATGCTTCTTTCCAGAATGTGCATGTCAATATAAGGAAAACGGCATAAATGTCACGCACAGTCTGTCCAAGCTGCGTAGTTTTGTTCTCGTGCAATGGGAGCAGGTGGTGGGAGGTTGTTTTGATGGGCCGAGAAGCTCCTCCCCTCCTTCCCCAAGCAGCATTCTCATCTGCGTCAGCAGTAATTGTGTGCCTTGCACTGCTTTTCAGTGAGGGTGAGTGCAAAAGATACATCAATATGAGGTATCAGACTGAGGCTTAGGTGTTCCTTTTAAGTGGCTGCTCATTTCCTTGAGCCATAACATGGGCTAAAGGTTAACTGACATATTCTCCGTGGAAGAACAATTTCCTTTTTTGGGGGGGAAGGGAGAAGGAGGGGAAAGGGCGTTGTTTCATATTCTTTCCTACCTATAGACTCCATGTGATGTACGGTGCTGCTCATGCAGATTTTTCTTTCCTCTCACTGGATTATTTGCTAATCAGACTTCAGTGCAGTGGAGATAAGGGCGCGACGGTAGCCTAGCTAGGAGGCTGTGCCGGCGCCCGCGCCCCGGAGCCAGGAGCGACGCCGCTGCCGCGCCGGCTGCCGGCGCGCCCCGCTCCGCTGTGCCGCGTGTCCATGGGCCCGGCGCGGCGGAGCTGTCCGAGGTGCTAGGATGCTGGCAGCAGCCGGATTGCGGCGGGAGAGGAGCCCCACAGTCCTGCTGGCACCCGAAGGTAGGCTTGCTCTTTGTTTGAGAATCCCTGATTAATCAACAGCAGCATCCACGGACCCGGGCAGCTGGAGAGAGCAAGCCTGCCGGTAGTCACGGGGGAAAGACAGAGACGATGCCACGAGTCAGACTGTTTCAGACCTTCTGTAAGTGGCAATGAGCGAGCAAGCATCTTTCCTGCTGCAAGAAGCCATTTGGATAGGATATTTGCTGTTCCTTATATTCCTTTCTTTTTGTCTCCACAGAACATATTCAAATGAGGCACCTTAGAAATCTCTGTGTTAGTGCATATGATGGTGCTGTAATCGTCTGTGTTGTAAAGTGGGTAAAAATCCTCCAGTTTCTTCTCTGCTGGACCTCAAAGCAGGGTGTTGTTTATACCCTCCCATTATCCGTACCCTCTCCTCTCTGAATGTGGATTTAAAGAAGCAAGCACCTGTCTTTTCTTTCCACTGCATTTTTTTTAAAGCCAAACTTTCCATGCCATTTTAATCATATGTTAAGAAGACCTATAACATAACACATTGACTTATAGTGATGTCGAATTCTACAATCTGGGCAATTCTGCCAACAAGATTTAATGCACTTTAACTGAAGAAAAAAACTGAGCCTAACTGAAAATCTGTTTCTTATGGTGCTGAAATATCCCTTCCGACTGCACTGAGATAACCACAGGAAAGGGCTTTTACAGGCAAAAGTCACCTTTGATTATTGCACTTAGTGGTCCCCGTGGACTTGAATTTTGGTACGTACTTATTTTAATACATCATATGAGCATGCTTATAAAATATGGTGCTAATTAGAATGAAAAAAATTGCAAAATGAAAGAATGAGTTGTCAGAATGCATAGTGATGAGGTTGCATGTATTTTTAGAAGGTATTAATCAAGCCATTGCTAAACTAAAAGCTGAAGTCTTTGACTGGTTTTGTGTATTTCACATGTTGATTGTGCTTTTAATAAAGATGTTTGGCAGCTGATTTCTTTTGTTTGTTAAAAGCACTGTTAAATAATTAAAACCATTCTTTTGTATTTTCTGATGAATTAATTGAAATAATTTCTAACATCTACGACAGTTACTTATCGGACCCACTGCACCATTAATATTTTACAGCATCTTAACATGATGCTGGTGGTAGTGAAATCTCCATTTCATTTTCTTAAAGAGGAGGAAACAAAATAAGTCTATCAGCAAGAAGCTCGTGATTTCTTCTGAGTTCAAATGCACTCCTCTTTGCATACAGAATGTGTGTATATGCCTGCTTGTTGTGTGGTTTTATTTCTTCTTGTTCTTTATAAGTTCTCTGCATAATACTGGGATGATAAAAAGTCATAATTGTACTTAAGTGCTGGCCATTCTGAATCTAGGTTTGCAATTGTCCAGCATCCATGCAGTTAGGAGGAAGCCTTATTTTCCTCTGGGAATAAAAGCGATAAAAGTGTTGTTGTATTGCAAAGTAAACAACAGCTTTTTGCATCCTGGAATCATAGAGAAGTCATTGTTAGCAAAGACCTTTTACCTTTTCAAAAGGCACATGCAAGGGAGCCAAAATTCAAGGCTCAGGGTATTTTTTTAGTTCTTAAAACTATAGGGAACATAGCTTTCCCCTATGAACAGTAGGACATCTGTAGAAATGGACTATTTCTTTAAACCCATGCAGTGACATTCTCAGTCTACTGAAGGAGACACGTTTAACCTCTTTAAGTGAAGGGCTCAGTACTGCTTATCTTCAGTGATTTCACCCAGGTGCTAGAGCTCATATTGTGCAATATAATGAGTACCAGGCATATAATCTGTAATCCTAGCTGGAATATAAAGTATATTTTGTACTTCCAACTGAGAGTATTGGTCCCTTGGTTCTTTTTCTATAAATATCTGCATATATAGTTGTCAAATTATATGTAGTAGGAAACTTGCAGCTGATTTCAGAAGGTGTTTTCTCTCTGGCATTAGAATTTAATGCCTCACGGTGTTTGAAAGCAGAAATGTCATTTTATTGTTAAGAATGAGCAGGGAATGCAACTCTAAAAAGCATGTCTTAGCAATTTGTCTCATCACATTCACCTGCTTGGGTATTTCAAATCTCACTTGATATAAGGCACAGTTATAATAGGAGACAGAGTTCTGCAAAGTAGTCTCTAGTATATTTTTCCCTCACTAAATTTTACTTGATTGTAGTGAAAGTATTTTTTTGCACACACAGTACTATTAGGTCCTTATTAGTGCTGCTGTGGTCAGCAGTTTCTGAAAATTGGATACGGCTGGCCTGTCTGCTTTTATTCTTGCAAGCAGCTAGAATGCAACAGCTCAAACTCGAGGGTTGAATGGCTGGTTATCATCCTTGTTTTGTGCAGAATCCTTCTGATATAGTGAATTTAGTGGAGGGAGTTAACAGGTAATGTGAAAGCAGATGTATTTTCAAAGACAGTATTTGGGAGGGAATCAGGCAGGACTGGAAGGGTGTGTAGTAGGCCTTTATAAATCTGAGATTGGACTCAGGACTTTGGGCAATCCCACACTTGTTTTTCCATGGTCTCTTCTCCTATGTTAAAATTGAGAAAAAAAAAAAAAAACAACCAAACCATCCCTCTGGTTTGGAAGAAGGCAATCAGTGCCTTTGTCATTACTTCAAAAAGCTCATTCAGTTTAATGTCAGCACTGCCAATTTTCAATGCAGCACAGCTGCAGCTTATGGCTGTCAAGCAAGATGAAAAGCAACTGATATTTTGGGGATCCTGATGTGAATAAGAGGGAGAACGGCATGTCTGAATCTTCACGTATAGCACTGCTTGGGTACTGTGATATTCAGTCGATTACTCATATTCTGCAATCAATATTTTTGCACACTGATCATATGAAAAGGAGGTGGTTTGTTTGATCAAAAATGCTGTATATGTGGCATCAGAGCAAATGGTTAGATTAGAAGTAAGGTATGCAACAGTCCTGTAAAATACAATGCACTATGCTCTCACAGAAATTGTCTAAATCAATACAATGATCTTGAATTTAGTTATGCAAATATTTCTAGGCAAACCAGGAAGGGGACTGCTTGCCCTTGCCAGTAAACCAGATGAATTGGCAGGGAAGGAAAAAAGTCTTTCTTGCTTTACTCCTCCCATGCTGACAGCTGAATGCATGAGCTGTGCCAGTGTGAGCCACTCTGTGCTCCTCTGCCAGGGCCTCTCTGACCTGGGGGTACCTGAAGGGGCAAGTGTCAGTGGGCAAGATGGGGTGTGATTGTGGCTTTTTCTCAGTGAGGTTTCACAGAGTGTTAGTTTGACCTTTAAGAAGCAAAGTGAACATGATGGAGAACTCCTTCTTTGTGTCCTTCTGCTCAGATGGATTTTTGAAGATGTTCATGTTCAGAACCAAGTTCCTCCAAACAATTTTTGTTGGCTTCTCAGTATGTTGGCTTCAATAGCTAAATTTCAAGGCCTTTCCTCTGTCCTACTGTCTCCTTTTGTTTCTTCACAATGAGAAGGGAAAAGAAAGGAGTGTCTAAAGATTTTCTCAAGTGGTGCAACTCCCACTTGTAATTTTCCAGGACTGCTTGATTTCAGAAAACAAAATACACTGAAAGCAACTTGATTGCAAATACATAGGTGACTCTCTATAGTCCTTGTTACTGGCTAACAAAATCCCTGACCACAGGGTGCATGTTAGGGATGCCAGGACTGTGGGGCCTCACCAACAGCTTACATGACTTATTTAACAATTTGCATTTGCACAGTTTTAATCAAATATGAATGTACAGAACAATTGCTTGTGCCTGTATCTGCCCTGGCAGATGGTTAGGAGTTGCTCACTGCCTGAGTTTACCAATCAGCAGAACCTTTGATCAAAAGTTGATCAGTGCTGTCCACCCTTTTCCAAGGAGGGGGCAGGCAGGCATTGCATGGGGCTCCAGGGGCCATATGTGTTGATTGCAGCCTGTTGCAGTTATTGAGCACATTTATTAAGGTATCATATTCTCTGAAGTAGCATTAATACCTGTGAGTAAAATTGGTCCTAGTGTGCTGCCCAAGGAATACTAATACTGTAAAAATGTTTACAGTAATTAATCTTTTTGCACTGGCTGTTTACATTTTTAATCCCTGTTTAAGTATAGCACGCACAACTGTACACTATTAGTAAACGCAGTGAGGCTATAAAATACCAGGTACACAGGATGTACAAAGGCCTTGATTTAGAACATGCTTGCTGCTTGCACAGAGGCTTTTTGGAGTTAGTGACATCAGGCCAGGTTCAAGGTTCTGAAATACATGTGTCCCCCAGCTACCCCCAGGAATACCCCAAACTGAATTTATTGTCATGAGCATGCAAGGATCAGCAGTCACAGGAGGAGTTCAGTAGCTACAGTGGCTTAGTACTGCTGTGGGACTGGGCCCCTGTTAGGACAAAGAATATATCTTGATCTATTTAGTAAATAGTAAGTTTTTGCACGAGTTTAGTAATAAAAAACATCAGTAACAAACCAGAATATAAAGTCTCTTCTCAGTTCATAAAGCAGAATTAGGGCTTTTTATTTAATTCTTTTTGCAATTGGAATGACTTCATCATCCTGTTTAAAAAGTAAACATCATAATACAAGGAGTTTCAGCATATCCTTAATTGTCGGCTCATTTCTGACCTCCAAAAAGAAAGAAAAAAATGAGGGGAAGAAATGCAGTATAGTCACAAAAGACAATTTAAAGCGTATCATGTGTCTTGGGGGAAAATGGATGAGAACTGTGTTTTTTGGAAGCCTGTTGAAGTTACCTTCAGTATAAAATTTCCTGTTACATTTCAGGGGTAAAATCCAGTCACTGAAGAAATCAATGGCAATACTGCCATTCAGGTCACTAGGGTGAGATTTCTCTGTTGTGCAGGTTTATTTGAATTTAATTCAACAGATGCAGAAACAAGGTTTTACTAGAAGTCCAAAATGGAAAATACAATAAAATAGCCATCTGCTGGGGAAATGGTCCATCAAAAAGTAGATATCATTTGAGGAGTTCAGAGAAAGGGGAGTTAGAGCTGTCTGTGCTGTCTGTTAGCATTGGTTTTAATCTTGTAGCCTTCATGCTGTAGAGAGAGACTCTCAGGAAGGGGCTTTAATATCTGGACTTACTGTTTTTTAAATCAGCAAGGCTAGGAATTAGTCTAAAATGATGTCTGCTGAAGCATCATAACTTTTATAGAGGCTATTCAGCTCATTGTCAGCTTTCCAACACTCTCCTTTGCAGACAGTGTGCTACTTACGGTGAATATATAGAATGGCTGAATGCATATTCCAGCCCAGTGGAGTTCTAGCCAGCTCCAGTGTCAAAGCTGTGTGAAATGGTATGCAGGCACATTGGGCTGCACCAAGACCTCCAGAACTGGTGTTACCCTGCAGGGATTAATAGGAGATGTTTGTACTCATGCTTGAAAATGCTTGAAGATCACCTGAGTGACCCTCAACATCAGCCTTATGTTCATGTTCAGGCTTAGTTGATAGAAAAGGTTGTTCTTGGGAGGCAGGAGAGGTAATAGGAGAAGACCGTTTGCATCCTCTGGGTCTTCATGATATTAAAAGTCACGTTACCATTGTACAGAAATAATTTTGATATGCAGACATAAGAGAACAAGGGGAAATTATTACTGTGCTTTTAAGGTGTTTAGTGCCTGAAACCAGCTGCTTGTTGCCATTGTTACTTCAGAAGATCCCCTGATCAAAACCAGGGAAAAACATTAAAGGGCAGAAAAATATTTCTCTACTCTTTTCATCCCTTACATTCTCCCAGTCAGGGCCCAGATCTGATGGCCCAGAGTGGATTGCTAGAATCCTTAAGAGTATTTAAATTTATTTATTTATTTATTTATAATCAGTGCTCTCCTAGATCAGAATTTTACTTCTCCAGCTATGTAATAAATGTTAGAAATATAATGTTATATTAGGAAATAGAGGAAATATTTTTGTTGCTGATTCCACAGGAACCCTGCCCCTAAAATCTTTGTGCAGACAGGATTCTTATTGCCTATTCAATACAATCCCTTCTATTTGTAGTGCTGGCATGGTTCTGAGGCTGATTCCGAGAAGCCACACCATCCTTCTTCAGGGAAGGGAGGAATGCTGTAGCAGTGAATAAGCAAATGTGCCTTAGAGAGCTGAGTTCAGCTGCCAGGTCTGCCAGCAAGTCACTCAGTGACTCCTGCACCAACTCCCTGGCTGTGGGATAGGATCCCTCACAGGGCTGGGTGCAGGTAATGCCACTCAAGCTTGTAATGCCTCTGGACCTTATAGTAATCAGTATTTAAAAGAAGATGGAAAAATTCTACTTTTTTAGACTTCTATTTTACTTGTTTATTAAGTGGTTAATCCAGTCCTATGCAGCATAGACTTTAGAGAGAGACAGTCTATCTCTTGAAATTTTACCTTGCCTTTAGTGTCCTGTAGTATTTACTGATGTATCTATGCACCAGAGTTCTTGCAGCTCTCAGGAGTTCTGTTGATGAGTGGAAAACTTTTGGGGCCTTTCTGTAGAGCTTTTAGGCTGCCTGCCACAGACCCAGGAATGACCCAGGGATCTAAGTGACCCAGGGATCTGCTCCATGCTGCTTAGCTGGAAGTACTGTAAATCCAAGTGTCTGTCATACCCGTGGAAGAAATACAGAATCTTGGAGACTTCAGAGTTCTGAAGGTCCGAGCTCAGCTGGGCATTCTTGTCCATTTTTGGAGCTTCAAGCTAACAAGATGTTGGGCAACAGAGGAGCAGGGCTTCTGGGCTCATAGCAGATTACTAAGAAATACAGAAAAATAGTTCACAACTTTTTTTTTTTAATTTTGAACCTGAAGAAAGCTTTCAAGTTTTTTGTCTCAAAAAATGCAACAGTATTTTTCACCTGAACTTTAAAATATCCTGCAGAACAGGAATTTTGTCTGGCAATCAGAATATGAATTTTTTCTGGTAATCTGCTCTGGTGCAGCGCTATTTAACTGTAAAAGGTTAAACCTGTTGTCCTGTGATGGAAGCCTTCTCAGTTCAATTCAAACTGAGATTCAGGATGTCAGTGTTTGTGCTACTGGTGGGTACTAGGAAAAGGGAAGGGGTGGGAGAAAACTCTTTTGGGATATAAACAGTGTAATTGTATGGATCTGCATTGCCTGGAAGAAGAAACTCTTTGTTTTGTCTACTCTTGTCTCGAGTAATGTTCTTCTGTGTTCTGAATTGCTTTGTTTATTATCCTTTAAACGGGAAAGTCTGAAAAATTGTCTCTTACAGAGATGTTAATTACAACTGACACAATCTCACTGTCATAAACCATAAGCTATTTTCCTACTGATTAAGGTATTATGTGTTTTTCAACCTGCAGGAAACGTTGCTTTCCTTTGTTCATTATCTCCTGCAAGATGATGAGTTCTAATCAGGAGGAGGTCACTTTGGGCGCTTTTCTCCAGTATATTGAAGATATGGGGATGAAGGCCTATGATGGCTTGGTTATACAGAATGCATCAGACATTGCTCGAGAGAATGATCGCATGAGGAATGAAACAAACCTGGCTTACTTGAAAGAAAAGAGTGAAAAACGCCGAAAACAAGAAGAAGCAATAAAACGGTAAATATTTTGATAAAAAGATGAGTGGTCTGGCAGAGTGAATGAAAAGTGATGGGCTCAGTTTCAGATATGGTTAATACGCGTAGAGCAGTTGATTTCTGAGCAGCTTGCTGGCAAAAGCAGTACAGACCATTGGCCTCTGCTGGGCTTCTAATGCACGAGGTTTACATTGGGTAGACATAGTTTGATCTTGTGTGGCATCTTCAGGTGTGACTTGTAACAAAAGGTTTGGGGGTTTGGAATAGGAGATGTAGATCTAGTGACAAATGAGTTGCCATCCTCTTAGTGCTTTTAGATGGAGAGTTGGTACTTCGGGATAAAATGTATTTGTGTGTGAGCAGGACAGGGACAGCCTCACAGGTCAAAATAGACTCTTCTTGACCTGATGTTTTAAATCTGGTAAATTTTCAAAGCTTTCTAACTGGTGTCTGAGGGTTGTTTTTTTTTTCCTAAAGTCTCTATTATTTACATTTTCCTTTCAATTCTGTGATCTCTGAAGTCAGTAACAATATTGCAATCACTTACAGGAAAATGGATCAAGCCCCTGATGGGCGGAACCCTATAATGGCTCTTCTTGAACAATTCCTTTGATTTTAATTGACAGTTAATGAGAGGAGCACTTGCACGACCTGGCCTCTTGTGCCAGTGGATATCAATGAAATCTGTGCAGCCTCTTGGAGAGGAAAAGAAGGTTGAATGGAATAGATATAAGTATTTATTACATACATATTTGCAGGTACAAAAAATTGTTTTTTCTTGAGGTGGGGGTAAAAGTCTGTTATACAGGTAAATCGCCCATCCATATCTTTAACTTTTATATGCAAATAGATGGCTTCAGCATTAACTGATAGGAGGTCCTTTGAATTTTTTCCCCCAGCATGAATCTTCTGTATTTCAGTTTAAGTGATTAAATTTTATGCTATGTCTTGGGTACTGTACATCCAGGTATAACAGACATGCTGTGCTGTGAACATTCGAGCAACGCCTCGGTAGTCTGATAATTTTGATGGAACATTAAAAGGAAAAGAGTAGCATGTACAGTATGAAAGAGGAGAGAGATGAAGGAATGTAAAGCAAATATATGGCTGCTTTGTGTTCCAGGAAGTAGAACTTTCTGGATTGTCAGTAATTTCATTGGAGTGGTAAGGATAATGTGAAATTAAGGTGAATATAGCTACTTAGGCTATAGCTACTTAGCTGGCCAACCTGCTTGCATGTACTTTTATACGTGTGACCATAAAGTACCAGTCACTAGATACAAGACCAGTTTTTGTTATAAGTTTCTTGGGACACGAGAGAGTAAATTGTGGATCTACCTGGTTCTTTATAGTCATCTAGCCAAGGTTCTTTACCTCATTTGAATAGTAGTGACAGTATTTCCTACATTGTGGTTGGTTTGTGTGGTTTTGTTCATTGATCCCGGCAAAGTGATTTGATGAAGAGCTCTGGATAAGTACAGATGATTTAGGGCAGAGCCAAACCATGAAATTCTTGCCCACACTCAGCTGAGATCAATGAGAACAGAGTATTTATCCTCAGTCACAGAGCCAGAAGGCAGGAGGAAGAGGACCAGCAACACAGTGGGCATATTAGAGAAACAGCATGTATTTGTATGTGGATTGGAGACAGCAACATCTTGTGAATAGAGTGCTCTTCTGTGGGAAACTGTGTTTGCAGTGATCCCCTCTGATCCCTCCCCACTTGGCTTATCTCAGTAACACTGAGGGGCGGGGGGAACAATATCTGTCTGAGGAAACTAAGTAGGAAAACACCTCAGGAAATCTTGCAAAACACTTTTTTAAAGTCTTTTTTGCTTTTACCCATGTAAACTTGGAGATGTAAAAAAAGATACTTGAGATCAATCTTTGATTGGAAAAACTAAAAGCAGTGGCAGCCCAAGTAAAATACCTGATTTGACTAAATGAACCATGATGTCTGAAGTCACTTAGGCTGATTGCAATTGAGTCTTCTCCCTGTAGTAACCTCCAGAGATTCATCCAAGACATGTTGTCTATTGAAATGCAGTAATCAGGAAAGGTAAAGTAGGATCATTGATTTCTTCTTTGTTCTGTACTATATTCAATATGTCTTTACCTTATCATGGTGGGTATTTATATTATCCCTAATTCCTGAGAGCATGGCCTAGATAGCAAGTAGTGCACATGTGCAGTGGTAACAGTGCCACCAGTCTGGAGACTCCCAACAGCTGAAAACAATCTCCTTAGCAACAAGGGAGCCGTCCCCTGCGATTTACTGCAGGTAGATTTTTGAGCAGGAGAGGGGGTTCCCACAAAGACTCTTCTTTTGCATGTGAGAATCAAAATAAAGCAGCCAGAAATCTTTGGCACCAACAGAAAATTACCTGCTAGCCCAATTAATGAATTATTTAGAAGCTATTCAATTTTAGTGTTCAGATGGTCTCTCTTAGAAGAAGTCTGTTTGTGTATATTAACAACATAATAATGAGTAATATATTGTCTAATAAAGTGGTGGTATTCACACACAACACTATTTAGAAGCAGCTGTTATTTACCTAAATCATCTCATAACTATGCTGAATTACTTAAGTTCATTGAAATTCATTAGTCTGAGCAGTTTGGAAACAAGATCTGAAAAACGACCTAAAAAAAATGTTTGATTGTATGTTTTGCTTTCCAAAGGATATGTTGTGTTGCATTTCTTCGGTAGCACTGATGTACCTTCAGTGTGATTGCTGTCTCATGGTGTCTGGCTCTGATAGGTTAATTGGGGGGAAAAAATGTATGGATCCATTGTACATTGGGGGAGATAAACAGAGTATTGGATTGGGGAAAAAAAAGTAAATAGTCTTTGTCTAATCTTGCTGGGCTGAGTCAGCTGATCTGATCTGAATTTCTGACCTAATTTTAGTACGGTACTTAGCGATCATGCAGAGAAAATAAGGTTAATGTGCTGATTAGTAGCAGAGAGTAAGACACAATAAATACATATATATAGGACCAAATGTATAGACATTTTTTCTTCCATCTTTCATTCATCTGGTCTCATTACATGATCATTATCTGTTCAGGCAGCTGTGTCCAGACTAAGAGAAGGTACTGGCATATTGCCCACAAAGCCTACAAATTGCAAATAAAGTTATGGAGGAGTATCATTTTCACTGGCAATACTATGAGATGTACATTTGCCATGATACAATATCTGCTGTAGGCAGCATTTCTGGGAACAGAAGGTAAATTTGCCTCAGCTGTTGTGGGTGCCAGGAAAAAGGTGAGTATTTGGAGTTTATATAGGGCATCTGTTAGAATGAGTAGTTGCTTTCTGACTCGTCCGTAACTGAAATGCACCTGTTTAGATGCTTTATTATTGTTTTATGTGGATACTTCACCAATGTTTTCCCTTTTTAATTGCACAAATACAAAATCTTGGTAAGAAACAAATAACGAACCCTCCTCCTCTCAAGGCTCAGACATGTTGCATTAATCAGAGCCACACTTTTAAGAAGTGCATGCTTTCAAAGATCTGGCTTCTATTTTTTTATGCATCATTCAAGTTACTGTTTCTGTCAGGGAAGTCATCATTTTCATTTGTAACAGTGTGAAGATGCGGATACTGTGAAGCTGGTTGTGTCAGTGGGCACGAATTTCTGCCTGCCAAATCCTGGACTTAGTCATCAAAATATTTACTTCTAATGGTTTCCCTTACATGTAGCTCATTCCCAGGACCTAAAAGGCTCTATGGAAAGCCTTGCTTGTGCTTGTTGAGGAAAGTATCCAGACAGATGCTGTCAAGAGGAGGAGCTTTTAGGAGCAGTGTTGTGTGCTAAAACTAGCAGAAATGGGCCAGCCAGCCAGTGGCAGAGTTAAGCTCTTGTACTAAAGAAGGAATTGTAATGAACAGCTGTCAACACAACCTCTCCTTTCTTTGGCAAACCAAGTACTGAAGACTAACCCATCAGCAAAAGTAAGATCACATTTTTTCTTGCCTTTCTTTTTATTTTAATGGTTGTGACAGTAATGGAATTCAGGTATTATCTTCCTGTAGTTTTCTGTCATTCCTATCCTTAGCTTGCTTCATGAACAAGATGTAAATTATGTGTCCTTCAGCTAGAAGTTGTGTTATCGAGCGTGGGTGACAGCAAGAAAATAAAAAAAGATTTCCATGCATGGGATTATTCATTGCCAAAAGCTCTGTTCAGCTGAGAAAATGTGTGTAATCTTAGACTATATGGACATGCTGAAGAATTTCTACCAAAATATTTCTAGCAGAATAAAAAATAACCTAAGTAAAATAATTTCATTATGAACTTAATTTTTATAATAATGACTTGAAATCAGAACAATACTTCAGGTGAAGGAATGTTTAAAGTACTGTTTATCTTTTTTCCTGAACGTTTGTCTGTAGCTGAAATTCTGTGTAGTAAATTGTACATTTCTAAATTTATAGGAATAATTATGCTTACTAGATTACAGTATGCTTATAGCTTGACCTCAAAAAAATGAAGGAAGTGCATTAAATATTTTGGGTCACGGTGAGCACCTCGGTTGAAATACCTGTAAAAACATTATTGAGATATTATATATCACAAGCTTTTTAACCCATTGGTTTTGGTTCGGTGTGTTGATGTAAGTTGTGGAGGTTTTTAGGGGCTTTTAGGTTGGGGGGGGGGGTTGTTTGTTTGGGGGCTCTTTTGTTTGTTTTTGTTTTTAATTCAAATCTGAGTTCACTTGATGAATGTGTTTTTTGGCTATCAGGTCAGTGGTACGTGCTCCTTTGATCACAGGGTCTGTGTTATGAGGAAGCTTAACTAGGGCACTCTTTTCTTTATCTTCTGCCTGGACATGTTGCATGCTCATTTCATCCTAGATTAAGTTATTGCTCTGATACCACTGTTATGATGGAAGTGGCTGATGAGGTATGATAGAGACTAAATTTTCTATGATTTTGAAAACCTTTTCTCATGAAAATATTCTGGGGTCTCTTCTGGAATTGGGTTAATGTAGAAAAAGTAGCATTGATAGTTTTTTTTCATCAAGAGTAAGTGAAATGGTTGTGCAGTCAGTGACCTCCAAATGTATTTTTGTTGCTTTTATAAGGAAACAGCTGTGATGATCTAGCCAACAAATCCTCCCTTCCAAATGCTCATATCCATATGGCTGCCTGTATTATTGCCACACAAAATAAACAACAGACACAATGCAAACTATTTTATATTGCTGTTATTCTGAGAAGTTTTATTTTAGAACGGTCATGTGATTAATGTCATTTAAAATTTACCATAGAGGCTGATAGCCAGCCTCACAATCCAAAAGACCAAGGAAATAAAGCAGAAATCATTATCAGTTTGCTATCCAAATCTTGATGTTATTTAAAAAAAAACCTCTTCCCTTTTAGAGCTCCTGCCTACAACTTTTACTTCTTTACAGGGAGTTTACATGGTCTCTTTCCCTTCATTGTTCTACAAATTGCTCAGTCCTATACTGGCCCAGTGTATAGGTGGGTGCATTTTTTCTCAGGATTCATCTGCTCTATTTAAAAACACATTAGGAGGGTGGAGCCATAGAGAGCCCAGAAGGCTTCTAAAGGAGTTGCAGATCCCTATTCTTGTTAAAATCCAGTGGAAGTGCCTCGACGGTGTTCACAGGACTGCCTGACCACCTGTGTAAATGAGCGAGCTGGCCTCGCTCCAGTTCCATCGGGGCGTGTGTTCCCATCCAGGCTGGAGCCGCCCCGGCGCGGTGGGTCATCCCAGAGGAGGTGTGCTGTACCTCCAGGAGACAGTCCTTGGCACACTGCTGCTGAGAGATGCTGGGGGCTCTGTGGATCTTAATGGACAGTGTGTAGCCCTTTGTTCTCACTCCACTTGTATTTCTAGTCTTTTTTTCTCATTGCCTTTTGATTACTCTTTAACTACAAGATGCAGTTAAAATTATCCTGCATTTCTTCCGACCCAAAAGCCCCTCTTAGCAAGAGAGATGCACGTAGAACTGTGGAAACTGAGATATTTTGCATGATCCAGTAGAGTTCTGGTGGTGCCATTATATGCAGTCGAATGTTTGCTTTTGTTTGGAAAATATCTTCAAGTATATTACAAAATTGCGAAGAGTAGAGTAGAATGTAAAAACTGTTTCATGAAGACTGGATTAAAAATAAGGAAGACTGCTCTCAAACATGCCCAGATCAAGTTTTTATAACTATTTTAGGATGGACTTCATTAATAGAGAAATTCATTCAGTAATACAGCACAATTAATATGCAAATTAAAAGCATTGATCTGTTCTGGCTCAAGTGTTCCAGTAACCAAAAGATGCCCCATGCTGAAGTTCACTGACCCCTGACAAATTTTGTAATTGCCTGTGACCCGAATTTAGAGTTCGTGTTGCAACCTGGAGGACAGATACTTGTACAAAAAAACATACAGAAAGAAGTCTCATGACCCACTGTAGCAAAATTGCAGCTAGCCACAGGCCTGGACACTGGGAACACACAGCCCCTGTCTGCGATCCCAGCGGAACCCATGCTATGTGCCAGCATTAGAATGGTAAGAGTGACTCTTTCTGTACCTTCAGGAAAATCCATCATTTAACAATAACTGTTCATAAAGTTGAGGAAAAACAAATGTTTTATTTGAGCAAAACAGCTCAGTTCATTGCTCTTTTCAGGGCCATGAATCACAGCGGTATTTGGCTGGATTTAATATTAATAAAGATTGCTTTAAGCCCCATCCAGCTGGCAGGCATCTGTGCCCGTTGCATGTTCTCCTCAGCACCCTCCTGACAGGCTATGCGTACTTCTATTTATTTATTTATTTATTTTTTTATTTTATTTATTTTCTTCCACAGGAAAACATAGTATAAAACTTGGTTATTTAATTGGGATGTTTATTTTTTTAGCCTAAAGTGGAGAGTCTGCTCTTGGGTATGCCCCTGGAAAAAGAGAATGCCACACCACTTCTGTAACAGAAGCATCAGGTGAAGGGCATCTTGTTGTCAAACTGTGCTGCATCAGTGGCTAAAATTTGTACAAAAAGAGGAATATGTACGTGTACTGATTTTTGTGTGATTGGATTAAAATATGAGTAAGGAGAGATTAGAGAAAAATGGATTGCGGAGACATTATTAACTGTGGGTTTTATAGTTAATTTGAGAATACTTTTATTTTTCCTTCTGGCTTTCTACTCTAATTTGAGTTGTAATCCTAAGCAAAGTCAGTTAAAAATATATACAAAAATAAATGCACAAACTCCCCGTCACAACCCCCCCATAAAACCAACCAATTAAAAAAAGGCGTTTTTGTGGAGTGTCCTGAGCAGAGGGCCTTCACCAAGAGTAGAGGCAGCAGGGTGGGCCCAGCTCAGCCCTTGGGAGAGCCCTGCTGGGCTGAGGGCAGGTGCTGCAGCCCCCTGAGGGCTGCCAGGAACCTGGGGATGAGCAGAGGGAGCTGCTTTAGTCCCACAGAAGGCAGGCATAAGTGGAATGGGTTTTCATTTCCCTTTTTATTGCACAGTACCCAAGGACTGCAAATGGAAATTAGATTCCTCTGAAACACTAACCCAGTGCACGCAGAGCAAAGACAGCTCACAGCATGAGCTGAAACTGTACCCAACAGGTGACCAAAGGGGCAGCTGAGGAGTTAGGGGACTGCTCATTTCCTTCCCTATATTAGTACAGCAAAGAATAAACTGAAGTGTGTCCCCAGTGGTTGTGATGAATCACATCCAGCAGTACTCTGTGAAAGCTGCAGAGGAACAAACACTTCCAGTGGGCTCCAGCAGATTATTTTGGAATGTGTCAAGATTGAGAAGGCCACAGCCAGCTAAAACCCACAGAAATATTCCTGCCAACAAGCGTGCTTCTTGAAAAAATGGTAACATTTTAAAAGATCAAAAATGAGAGTAACTGCAGGGTTTTCCATAAATTAATAAGATTTACCTGGGTTTAATCCATTTCTCTTTTTGGTGGATTATGAAGGGTATATCTCACCAGTAGATCCTCTGTGAGCTGAGGGCACTTCAGTTATTAAGTTGAGATCACATGTTGGAGCCATTAAGTGAATTGCTTTGAACAGCCTTCCCCTGAATGCCGGGGCAAATGCCGTATTCCATACCCTTAGCTAATTTCATGCTGTAATTTAATTTCAGAAATATACTTTTAATTGAATCTTTAAAGACAAAAAGAAACTGCTGAGTCCTTTAGTACTGCAAAAAGAGATTGTTTAAAAATGTAGCCCATCTAGAGAATAATCTTCTATAATTGAACACAAAATTTGTTTTGATTCTCTGTGTGCATCTATGAAGTAGCAAATTCCTGCTGTTCGCAGAAAACTCAGGGCTGAAAGAGAGGTATTGGGGAGTGTGAGAAGTTATTTATCTTATGCTCAGTTTTGTAACTCTGACATGAGACAATCCTGTGGCCATCCACAATGTAAGTGTCTGAATAAGTAAACAAAGAGAGGCTAATTAAAACATTAGTCTGCTAACACCAAGATCACATTAGTGGAAGCCTCACTGGTGATCTCATTTTTCTAATTTTTGGTGATGAGATGGATTTGTGAGAGGTATCAACAATTCTGTCATTAACAAAACTGAGTAGCACAAAATCAATTATTGTCACCCTGAGACTACATCCAGTATTTTAGTGGTTAGATTTTGATACTCATCTTCCATAGGCAAAGAGATTCAAGGTAGTTTCAGTAAAAATCCATATAATCTGTTACGCAATTTTGTTGTGGGAGAAGCATCTTTATTGGATCAGTAGAGATGTAGGTCTTCAATTTTTTGGACATCCGATTAAAAACAATAGCAATCAATGCTAAATGCTGCTCGATCTAATGGAGAGGAAATCCTGGAGCATCACTGTGTATTTTAGTATTCTGATTTCTTTAAATCAGCAAGTGATTTGCAATGGAGATTTTCCCTTTTATTGCTATTGGAGAAAAACCTAAAGTACATGCGGGAAGTGAGATGTGTAGCGGGACATGAAGAGTGCAGTAAAAAGCATAAGGTTAAAAAAGAGAAGGATCTGAAGTTAACCCATGAAGCCCCAATAGAGTATCTTCTAATAAGGGGGAAAAACAAAGACATTATCATGATCTTTCCATGCTGAGAGAGCTCTGCACTTCCAGATGCTCCGAGTTGGTAGCAATTAGAGGCTGAATGGTGCTGTAGGGTTTGAGAATAGCCCCTTGCAAGTGATGGGCAGAGTTAGGAAGTTCATGTAAGGTTGTGGGGAATCTATTTGGCTTTAATTAAAATTGAATTTTTATTTGGTTTTCTGGCAAGAAGGAAACACTGAGAGAATCAATTGTCTTTTTCCATACAAATTATCCCTTTTCAGGCACTTCTACAAACATGCAGACAAAAGAATGACTTTTATTAAAAATTTGAATTACATTGAGGTCTGTCTGCTTTTACATAATTTCTCAGAGGCTTGGGCACTCACTCTTTATGGCTAGGATCCTTATAAATTATTGTGTAAAGTCTCTATCTGAAATTATTTCAGGACTTAAATATCTTTTCTCTGGAAGCAGTAGCACACACAGTAACACACATCCCCTGTATGTGTATTAAACACTGAAGGTCATGCTATGCCATATGTCTTTGAACATTTTATGTTAGATCTTGGCATCATAGTGAGGTTCCTGAAAGTGCAAGAACAATGTGCCTTGCTAGAATTGACCTCAGTCTGGTAAAACAGTCCTATGGCTACCCCTACAAAAACAGAATCCCCTCAGTAAACCTGGCTTTGGGTTGCAAGTAGCTCCAGCTGCATTCCATCACCGAATTAGGAATGGCATCCCATATGATGCAGACCTTCATTAGCCTGCTGTATTAGCAAGCTGCTTAATTTTGGTAGCAGATGTTAGGACTCCTCAGTGTCAGGAACACCTTTTGCAGAAATTTCCTGCATTGAATGTCAGCCTGTGGATTAACACATTAAGAAATGCAATGAGTGAACTTTAGGATTGGTTTGACATGATTTTTATTTCACTGGAACAGCCACCTCCTGTTCTTCTCCCTTCCAGTTGTAAGTGATTAAAGGGCTGAAGAAGAAATACAGTATTCTTGGTATTTAAATGGAAAAATATTCTGAAATTCATGTACTGCAGTTTATGCCAAAATGCAGCTGCTATTGAAGACTGAACTGCTAGTGTTTGTTACATGGGTATTGTTCTGAGAGTAAAAGGTTTTCAGCAGTTTATCATAAATACCATTTCAGAGATCGTTTAAATTGTTTCAGCTTTACATCCAAACTGTTAGGCAAAGCAAAGTGTAGCTTTTTTTCCCTAGGAAATCATATTCATGCATTGCTAATCTGAATTACACTGCCTTGGTGCTGAAGCGGATCAGGAGCCGCATATGTGCTTGCCATGGCAACCCCTGGCTCATGTGACACGCTGGTTCAGCCAAAGAGCTTCATGGCTTATTGAGCACAGACCCACACACACCAGTGCCCATGTGACTGCTCCAGCCCAGGCAGCTCCTTAGAGGGAAACTGGATTTGAGCATCAGAGTGTTTTCACCAGCGTCATCTTGCCTGCGTTCCTTCTTCTCCTCTTAGATGCTGTTTTGAATCTTAAAAAAAAATGGATGAATGTTGAAAAGGCTTTGCTCATAGGTTTTTATTCCTTCTGTCTGTCTTTCATTTGAAAAAAAAAATCTATGTGTGAAGATAAAGTAGTGAGGTTTTTAATTTTTTTTTTTTTAATTGGACATTAAGGAGCTCTTTGCAGTTGAGTGAACTATAGTGAATATATTGTTTTTCTGGAAACATTTTTTGCTCTCACCTCCTAGATTCTACTAGATTTCAGGAGAGTAAATGAGGACAGAGCACAAAAACCAAATCCAGCCCCGGTCCATTCCATTACCAAAAGAGCATTCCCAAAACACCTTTGCTCCTTGCTGCTTTACATACTTCCTCTTAGACCTGATGATGATGATGATGATGACGACAATGATCTCTGGCTCATTACCCAGCAAAATGTAGACTGATACAAGTTTTCCCTAATTTAGCTTGTTTACGAGGAGTTATGTGTGGCATTTGATGGGGCTGCAGTGTCACAGGAATGAGTGGTGGTGTGCAAGGAGAAGTTACAAGGCGGGGCTGGAGTTAAGCAAGTGACTGCCTGCACCTTAATGTGCACGAAGGGGAGAACAGCAGCAGTGCAGCGCTGCCCTGACTGCTTTGCCATCGGGCGGGTGAAGCACACGCTGCCGTCAGTGTCAGCTCTGCCTCCCACTGGCACTGTCTGTACTTGGAAAGGAGCTCCTGAAAAACTGATTCTTTACTGAAACAATGGAATCACTTTCCCCTTCTCTTTGCCTCTCCTCTGTCAGATGTCTGACTGAAGCGATGCAGTTTTTGTTTCTCATCTAGTTGGAACCTGAGGTTTTTGTGGTAAGCACTTTGTGTTAGCCCAGCTACACCACCAGGTGCCTGACTAAAAGGGAGAACACTCTGCACAGCAACAAAACACTGTGAAATACTGCATTTGTCTTAATTAGTTATTGCCAAAACCCCTTGAAGTTATTTAGTCTCCTGTCTACTATGCAGATGTAATTTATCAAACGTTATAGAGAGACCAACTCTTAAGTCCATGTGCTGAAGTTAATTTTTGTGATTTATGGTGTTGCTTTTGAACGTGAGGAAAATCTATTTTCAGTGTCCAGTTCCAAGCCATCAGATTTTCATCTTCATTTCCCAAATAATCAGTCAAGGTGCAAGTACTGATAATTAACACTGTTCAGTGAGAGACTGCTTGTTCCTTCTGTTTCAAGTGAGTTTCTTGTTTGGTTACCATTTTGGGGAAGATCTATGGTAAAGGAACAATAACCTGCTCTGGGAATTAATTTAGAGAGGTACCGCTACCTAAATCGACCGCTAAACAGAGAAGAAATATTATCTGTGTTACTAGGGTCACAGTGACAAAGTGTGTATCCATGCACCTATGCCAGCAATGGTACACAGATTCCAATATAAAATCAGCCTTTAAATAAGGAGACATGTAAGGGAATGTGCAATAAAAACCTTTTGGCAGAACGAGGTATTCTAGGTTTCTGTTTTTATTGTATTTTATGGCAGTATTGATTTTTCAGCATCTTTTATTTGTTATTAATACCAGTTCTGATATATTATTAAGAGGGAAAGAAAACTTAGAGAATATGTCTTTCCAGGGAAGGCACTGAACAAAGGCCCTCTCCACTCCACTAAAATGTAGTGAAGATTCTGACAACTGCTCCCAGCAGTCTGCCGCTGCTGTGTTGTGCTGTGTCTGCAGAAGGGGAGGAGTGGCAGCAATATTTCCTCTTTCATGAACCGGCTTTTTAGAATTCCTTGATGCCTACAAGTGGGATTGCAAGTGGGATTGCATTTTCAAAAGAGATTTGCAAAATCAATTCCTTTCCTGAGAAACTGGCCCAAATCTCTTTTCTGTTCTAAAGTTTCAAATTTTATTTATTCAGTTAACTAATGAATTTTGCTGTCTAAACCTTTGTGTTTAAACCACAGGTTTCTGTATTGTTTGTTTGCGTTTATGGCAGGGGAAAAGGCTATTTAGGCTCATGACAAAATATTTTGACTAGCCGCTTCCTACTTAGTCATTTGTTTGTCTTCAGTATATATTTATTTTGAATTGTCTTCCCAAGGGATTACAAACAAGATGGTAGCTTTCACTAGCTGATCTTTGCTGCCATTAAACTGTGAGGTTCTGTATGAAGTGGGTTTGTCAGACTGGGTCTAAAATTTGTGGAAATAATGTCATTACCACAAGACATCAGAAAAAAAGCCCAAGAACTTCATTGCAAGACATTTAGGGTTGCTAAGAGACGGAATGTAATTATCAGCCAATTTGTTTACCATTCCCAAACACTTGGAAGGGGGAGAGCTGTGGGCTGCCCTGAATTCTAAGCTATGCACAAAAGAAGCTGAATGCATTTTCTTGTCAAATGCAGTTTTAAGGGCATTTGGAAGTGACATGAGAGCTTTGACCTCTGTGTTCTTCATAAATGTCTAATATTGGTTATTTTCATTTCCCTCTCGCTCCCCAAATCTACATTACATTGCATGCATTTTAACTGATAATACAAAAAAAAAAGAAAGTGAAAAAATTAAATGTATCAAAATATGCAGTTTTTCTAGTAAGACAATTAACAGCTGTGCTTGCTTGAAAATGATACATTCTTTAAAAGTAGCAGTGTTTGGTGTTCCTGTGTTATGATGCCATTTTTAATGTATGCTGATGTTAATGGAAGGTTGACCAGCATGTGTTCTTGACTAATTTTATGTTTCTTTTTCTAAAACGTTTTGTGTTGATTTGCACCTTGGGATAACTACTGCTATTAACTTTGGGTGCAAACTAAGTTTGTGCCACAATGAATTCATTTCCCTGTGTCACTGTGGCTATCATGTAGGCAATATAAGATTTATGCCATCCTAAGCTATTCGTTTTCTTGGTTTTAGAGGCATGAAGCTGGTAAATTAAATATGGACAGTAAACAGAAGTAGAAGTTTCTGCCCCTGTTTTCAGAATGGTAACTTCTTCCATTGCTCTTTCTTTAATGGAAATAAAGATTCAGTAGTTCCAAAAATGTAGTGCTGAAGTATGTCCATACAGGTGCGTTACTGTTGTGTGGGATGTTGCTCTAGAAAGGCTGGGACAGGTTGTCCTGGAGTGTGTTCTTTGGCCTCTAAACCTCACCCCAGCAAGAGCTGTGAGTCTTTTGGCTCACTGGAGTTCATCAGGATACATGAAAATAGATGTTTTTTACCAAGCTTCAGCAATACCAAACTGCAGGTCACTTCCCCATAAAAATGGTCCCAGAACAACTTTATCTGGCAAGTCGTTTTTAGAGACCGGTAGCCTCTCATGTCTGAGTCAGCAATTTGGGGAAGCACACTGGAGTTTTAGGGAGACAGCATCTGCCCCTCAGTGTCTCTCTGGGTCATTCTCTGATCCTTGTGGCTGCAGAAGGAGTCTTGGTTAAATTCTGATATAAACCCCTCTTTTGAAGTGTGCATCAGAAACAAGAGGGCTGCAGGCACACTGGCCTGTGTCACAGGTCATTCTTTTAACTTCCAGTGGTGTCAATTCAACAGCAGAAGTCTGTATTTGGTAGCTAAAGGATTAAGTCCCAGTTTTCCTCCTGACACCTGCTGACTGCTCTGGAAGGCTGTCTCAGGCCATGGGAGCTCAGCAAGGGCTTTCTGGTGGTTGCTTCTTCTCTCTGTGGAGTCCCAGTGACCTGCAGTTGGCTCCCACGTGTGACACCGAGGGGCTGCCTAAAGAGAAAGGGATGAGTCGCTGCCAGTGAAGTCTCTCCTTGGGTGATTTGTTGTGACTGCACTGTCACCCCTGAGTGTTGTGTCTTGCTGCAGAAGCCTTGAGATTAAGGACATGCCATGCCATGGAGGGGTTTGTTGCAAAATTTCTGATTTGTTTTGTTTTTGTGTGCCGACTTTTGTTCTACTTCACACTAAACACGTAGTCAGGAAAAATAGGGTAAGATAAATGATATTCCTTTATGCATTTTAACTTCTGGATGCCCAATTACTGGGAAAGTAACTTAAATCAGTATTTTCAAAATAACTGAATCAGTAACTTTCCCCCTCTCTTTGTATAGAGTCTCATAACTTTTTTTCTATTTTTTTCCTTTCATTTTTTCAGAATTAGTCTAGGGGTGTTCTTTGAAAGCAAATGAAATGCAGTGACAGAAAAACAGAAAGAGAGGTTGGTTGTTTCTAACCTTTTTTTGTCCCTTTCATGTAAATAAGGGGAAGGAAAAAGCTTTTTTCAGTCTTCATCTTTAATGGCAAGGCCATCAGAACTGTGTATTTATTATAGACCTCCTATCATAAAGTGCCTTGTAAATGACTGGGATGCACACTCTGGTGATGTTGACACAAGGTGATACTGTTCAGTGATTTTAGCTGATACCTATTTGCAGAAGAGATCTTAAGATTTTTTTTTTAATGAAATATACGGCTGTTCATATTTTTCTTAGTTAAAGAAATGTAAATAATTGTTAAGTGCACATTAACAGCTAGTTTACATGTGTACATGTTAACTACAGTAGTCCAGTTCCTGAAATAATGCATAACAAGTCGTATTTTTCTTCTAGCACAACTCCTGCTGTACAATCTCACTAAACTTCCAATTGCAAGGTCAGTTCCATGACGAAATGGCATATAGTTCATCCTCTGTGTGAAAATAAACACTACTTTGCCATTATTTTTGAAGCATTTTTTAGGAAGTCTATTATCGTTCCATATGTTCGTTTATACCATGATCTCTTCTCTCTAAGCCAGAATAAAATGCTTCTGCTTTTGGTGGAAAAAGCTGTCAGTGTGCCTGCTGGCCTTTAGTATGCTTGACACATTTGTTGTGCTTTTTTGGCACTTGATTGTGTCTGTTTGATTTCACAAAGTTGTGCTGGCCTGCCTCGAGGGTTTCTATGGGGTGAGGTCAAATTCCACATGACCAGCAGAGGTATTCACTTGAGCTCAAGCATCAGTGCTCTCTGTCCCTACAGGCATTGTCGTGGATATATGTTTTATGGGCCAGAGCAACCAACAGTTGCTCAGTACTTGGGTTTACTGCTTACGCAGTAGCTGGCGTGCACATAAGTAGTGTTGTGGTGCCTCCTGCTCCCTGAGCCGGACAGGAGGGAGGCGAGGGACTGCAGAGGCCAGGGGACGGTGATGTGGGAGGTGGCCTGGGTGGAAAGCTCTACAGCTGGGGTCCTCTGGCAGCTGCAAATCCCATCACAGCACGAACCCAGGGTACAAGGCAGAGCTGCTTTTTCTGTGTTAAATCTAAGCGTTTCCCTGTGTTCCAGGAGAGAGCTGCTTCCACCTGGAATGGGCCTGCAGCTCCTGAGGAAAGGCATTTGTACAAATAAAAGCACAACAACAGGGGCTTTCTTTCAATCCTTATTAAGGATTTATGTGTGTATAAGGATTAGTGTGTTTAGAACAAGCATTGCACACAAGTCCAGGTGTCTGTTGGAGGCTACTAGGTTCTATTTTAACTAAGTGAATATACTTCATACAGGAGTCAGAGGGTTTTTTTGGTGGTTGGAACACAGCTCTGACTGTTTACAGTAGTGTTTGTATACTGGTTGTGCAATGATTTTTACTAAATAAAGTAACATATAAAATATGATGGCTCTCAGCGTATTAGCCTTTGAATATACTGGAGCTCCCATGTAAAAGGAAAGGACATTCAGATCTGCTTTTTTTGTAAAGAGCTGGTACACCCATATCAGGATCTCGAGACCATTTGCTTTCTTCCTGTTGATAGAGGATGAAATATCAGGATGAATTTGTAATAATTTTTCTCTTCCTTAGTTTCCTGTTTGTTCAAAAAATTACCTCCCCTAGAAAGTTCTATCAGCCTATCTGCTGCTTTCTTATCACAGTTAGAGAGCTAGTCATGTGGCATGTGTGTATTCTAGTCAGCTCTAGCAGAAATATTGCATAATGTTGCTTTTTCTGTTTCTAATCTGAACGGCCCAGCGAGAGCATGCTGAGAGTTAGAAGCTGCCTGCTTTGAAATCTACAGGTAGAGATCCCCACAATTTTCTCTTGTTACTGAACAGAGCTCAAGAATGGAGGTCTGAATAAGATGAGATCAAAGCAGGGCAAAGAAACACATAAGATAAATCATGCAAATGTAAAAATATTTCAAGTGTTTAGAATTCTCCTGGTCTAATACCTCCAAATGTAGCAAATAATAACCCAGCATCTATTGTCTTTGTGCCTTCTTGCTCTGCAGATCGTTAGGGAATAACTAAGTCTGCCATGAGAAACATTGTCTCAGCTTCACAGTTGTGTTTTTCTCCTACAAAATGATTGTGATGAATTGAAAAAGCATTATGTATATTTTTTAAAATGTAGACTTTTAAAATTCAGATTTGTAGGAAATACTACCTTTTTCAAATTTTTCTTTCAAACTAAAACCAAAATCAGACTTGTTTGATTTTGTTTGCTTTTTTTCTTTCCTGTTGAAATGAATTTAAAAGGCAAAGTTCAAATTTTTTCTTTCTATATGTGGTTTTAAAATACTGAAATAAAGGTAACTTCATGTTGAAATACCAACATGTTAAAAACTTCAAATATGACTGCTGAATATGGATTCAGTGGACATGCTCACTTTTAAGTTGCTTCTTGACCTAAAACACTATCAAAAGTGGTACAGGCTGCAGATGGCCTAGCTTTCAGCAAAATCTTTCATCATCTTCTCACATAAGGTGAGATTCCAGATTAAATATGGCAAAAATGTAGGAGTGGGATAGAAAAAAACCAAAACCCAACCAAACCAACCAACCTATTGGAAACATTCAGCCTACTTGCTTAAAACACTCACCCGTGTCTGTTGTCCCTGTAAGGCAGTTAATCTCCAGATCTTTCGGATGTGTGTTGTGTCTTTGTGGTTTCCGTGCTGGTGACAGCAAGAAAATGTGCCTGTGTGGGCTTTCAGTGAGTGCATAAGGAGCAGTCTAGGGACAGTAAAAGGGGACCTGAGTTAGGATACACCTCACAGACAGAGATCATCTGAAGGCCAAAGTAGTTGATCCACATTTATTTCAATGTGCTTTATGAACCATCAGTGATTTAAGGTGCCACTTGTTCCCTAGTGCTTGTCTGCCTGCTGGAAGAAACTCTCCACCACCAGAGGCAGTGAAGCAGAAATAGGAGAACAGAGAGAGGCAGCAGAGGGATTGGAATTCTCAGTTGTTTTCTGCCAAAACAAAAGGAACGGGGTGGTCAGATATAATTGTGTGTTAGCAATTTGCAGTCCTGCAATTGAACCTTTCTATTTCTTGGTTTGGGAACTGGAAGTCATTTCTCCTGTGTCCTCTGTAGCACGTGGAAACCTTCTCTCAATTCTCTGGGGGAGAAAAATGAAGGTGTAAGATCTCTAAGAAGATCTAAGATTAATCTTTCTCTAGCAAGTTATAGAACTAGGTTGTGCATTGAGGAAGGCCTTTTAATTTCACTGAAAGAGCAAATTGAACTTTGTTTCATTTAAAACATTTAATTTTTGGTTCTTTGCCTTCATTCCTGACCCAAGTCCAAGACTGTTAATATTACTGTTATTATTTGCATACACGAATTTTTATTTTTCCCATTTTTTTGTCATGTAGATCAAAGCAGGAGAGCAGATGTGCACATGAAGAAAATTGAGGTGCTTATTTGCTAAAGGTAGCCTTTCCTAGACAGACTGGTTTTGGACAATCCTAGTGCTTCACAAGACTTGCAGCCCGCAAAGTTTAGATGAATTGATTGTTGCGTTGGCGGTTTTATGTGTGCATTGAGCATTGCAGCTCTGGTGAATGCGAGGTTTTACAGGACACAACAGTCACCTTTTGGTTCGTCAAGTTTTGGGGATCTTTTGGGTTTGCAAACCATAGTCCTTTAGCAGATGGGGCTCAGATTCAGCCATTTTCTGATTAAATTTTGCACCATGTCCCAATGTGAATGCCTCCACCTATATGACCCAGGTGTTAAAGTTGGTGAAGATGCCTGGTGCCAGCAGAAGGTGCCTGGATAAACAAGACTGCCTGCATGTTTACTGCATAGCTGTAAGTAACTTAGAATTTGCAAGGGTATGCAGTCTCCATATGGTGCAGACCTGCCAAGGCTTTTGGTTTAAAAGTCTGCAGTAGCCTTAAGACAGCTGAGGTGAGTGGAACTCGTTTAGAAGGGTAAACATGAAATGACAGCTTGAGAAAGAAATGCACTGCCTGCTCTTTTTCTCTGCTTCTCTGTGAAGTCAAACCATTGATCCATTTTTAGCTTGAACTAAAACAAATTTCAGGTTGTTTAATCAAAATTGTTTCTTTGCCTCCTCGGTGGTATCTTCAATTTGCAAGAATTTTCAGTTTCCTCATTGTGGTTATGAGACCACAAGATATAAAGATATCTAATTTTGCTGGTTTACCGCTGTGTTTTTTAAAGCTTGGGATATTTATTAGAACCAGTCAAAGACCAGCAGATGTAATTTGATGAACAATTTGTTTGACAAGCAGTAGCAGAGTTCCTTAGATGATTCATACTCTCCTCACCAAAAGCCTCACCTAAAGCTTTGTGCTTGCTTTGCTTTCACTGCTGTGTCCTCGTTTGTCTCTTTGCAGTACTTTCTGCTGAAAGTGATGCAAATCACTTTTCCCAGACCTTTTCGTCTTTCTCTGTGTGTGTGCACAGGAAAGTGTGGAACATCCTAATATGAGCATTTTGAGCCTATGGTGGATAAGGCTTTTACAGGATGCACTCAGAGCCTGCTCTGAGCCCACTCACCTGAACACAGAAGGGGAACAGGAGATGCAGTTGTGCATTTTTTAGAACAAATGTCTCTCATGATCTGGTGAAGCATCCAGGAGCAAACTTAGCTTAATCCTAAAAGTAGCCAGTTTTCTTCCACTGCAGTTTTATAATCTCATTGCATACATGATTAAATATTTAATTTTCAGCCTAAAAGAAATAATTTTGGGAGGAGAATTCTCAATGTCTGCATTTAAAAAAAATTTATTTTATTTTTATTTATCAAGTGCCTCAAAGCATCAGAAGGAGAGAGGCCTTCTCAACAAGGCACAGTCTATAACTATTTTTCATAAGATGGGATTTCCATGTATAACAGCTGTGTTGCTATTCTTTTAGGGCTTTTATGCCTATTCATGGAGGAAACTGTTAAGACAGTTTAGTCTTTATCCTCTTCCTTGGAGACTGATGCTTTTGATTTGTTTTTTCTTGATTTTTAATGGGAGTGTGTGATGAGTCTGTGGTCAGGTCACACAATATCCACAGTGGAAAAAAGGCCTGGGTAGTCAGAAACCCTCTCAATTTTGTAATTATAATGAAGGCTTGTATGTCAGTTTTAATTGCCTCAAGTGAACCATTTCCTGGCCATGCTGATAACACATCCTATTGCAATAACCACATCTCTGCCATGGTAGAATACCTGTTGAACTGGGATAGTAGTTATAAAGAAAAAGAGAGTGATGCACCCACCACTGCAGATATTAAATTTGCATCCACTTTGATTTCATAGTATTTGTCCAGATGAGAAACCAGAAATAGATTCCAACTGGATCTATTAATAAATAGATATTTAATCAAAATATTCTCCCACTTTTCCCAGACTCACAATTTGTCCTGAAGCAGTGAAGGCTAACATAAAATCTAATGCAACTTCTTTTATTTACTGGAGTAACATTTGGGCTGAACTTATTCCTGGACTAGATTTACAATAAATCTCTGGGGAAATGCTATTTTTTTTTCCATCTCTGCGTGCTTTATTTGTGAGTAGCCTGTTGCATTTTGACATTATTAGGGTAAGAATGCTGNCGTGCGGGAGCGGCCCCGCGGGCCCCGGCCGAGCCGCAGCCGCGGCCGCTGCCGGAGCGCGCTCAGCGCACCCCGCGCCAGCTGAGGCTCACGGTGCGTTAAACTCGCTGCTGGCTGCGCCTTGGAGGGGCTGCTTGTAAAATCACCGTGCTTTTTGAGAGGATGTTCCCTCATTCACGCTCAGCCAAGTTTCATCTGACTCTGGGGTGCTCGGAAAAGAGGGCACTGAGAGGAGTTTCATTCTGCCTCGTGGCTGCTGTGAAAGCGACAGAGATAAGCAGTGCCTGAAATCTGGAGGGATGCAGTGATAACGCCTCCATGTGCCTCTGGCACCAGGGCGGAATTGGGTCAAGAGCAGCAGCTTGCTCTTCTGATGTTCGTGAGCGTGATGGAGACCTGGCTGCTTGCTGCAGGTTTTTTGCAAGTTTCTGTAAACTTTGGGCGCCATCAAAGAGAGCAGGCTGGCTAGACTTCAACTCCAACCCAGCAGGACAATTTCTGTGTGCCAGTACTACCTCCCATGTGGAAGATTTTTATATATACTGATAAATTACTTTCAGATTCCTTGGTCAAACATGCTATAGAGTAATATCTTCAAGAAAAGAGGCTATGTGATAAAATGTCAAGTTCGAATTAATTTCTCAAGCATTTTAAAACACTTCAAAATCAAATATTTTAAATTTCTGGTCATGTTCATTCACTTACTGGAGTGTTTTAGTTATTCTCTCTCTCCCAGACAACTCAAAAATAATGACTCCTTTTAAAGGCACTGTGATTGGCAGGACTATTGCTGAAATATTATGTGGTAGGTAATTTCCACCCATATTCTCTTTTCAGACTTGGGATTGATAGGATAGGTGCCAAGTTGTCACATTATAGCCTTTGGTAATTAAAATATAGGATGGCATTAGTATTGGTTCTGGATAATTACTTGTTTTTTGAGCAAAGCTTTGACAGACAATATTATGGAAGGTCTCCAGAAATTTGATTTAAAAAGCTCCTCTCATGCCACAGAAAACAGAGATTATATTTTGCAGGTAGGGCTATTTGGAGACCAGTTGGTACCATTTAATGTAGGAGATGGTTGAACGATTTGTGGAAAATAAGGTTATCTGACAAATTCAGCCCATATTTCAGTTAATAAATAATTCATAAGCTAGTCGTGACTTCCACAATGCATTCATTATTCATAAGGGCTCACTGAATAATTTGTGCAAACAAATTTCAGCCTATAGAGTACCCGTGAGTTGTTTTGTGCTTGTTATTCTTTGTGTGTGATCGTGGTGTTTGGTTCTATTTTCTTACTATACAAAACTTTTAAGTTGAGGGTAGTAGATAACATTAAATAGTTCCCAAAACAAATGGAATCCTTTCCTGTGTGAGACAAAAAATATTTATGTTACGCTTTGCCAGTGCTGATTTTAACATAAAAGCATTTTTGGGGCTGGAGCTGTTTACATCTTCACGCAGAAGCCCACAGAGATGTGGTTCAGTTGGGCTTAAAATTGTAAGTCCAAACACCAAGTGGTGTCGGGTTCTGCATGCATTTTCTCAGGAAATGTTTTTATGCCTAACTGGATGTCTTTTCTTCCTCTTTGTTGTTTTGTTTGTTTGTTTGTTTGTGTTTTTGTTTGCTTGCTTTTTTGTTTTTCTCCTGCAATAGAATTTTTGCATGCGCTTCTTTGCTGCTTTCCTTCTTGTGAAAATTGCAATTCATCTGATTTCTGGGGGAGTTGGGTATTGAGGAAGGGAGAAGGGATGAGGAGTAGGAGGTGGTAACAGAAATATAAATAACAGTAAAAAAGATCTCCTGGAAATTATATATATATTTCAAAAGTCTCCAGTAAGAGGGCTTGAGCTGATATAAATAAATTCTCAGCTCCTCCTAAGTCAGACAAGAGCTTAAAGGGGGGTATCCTGTTGTCCAGAGAAAGAAGGCTGGAAAGACTCGTTTGAACTCCTCTGCCATAAGCAGCACTTTAAAGGACAAGAAGTTACCAAAGTAGGGCTTTGGGGAGAAGGGTTTTTTCTTCCCTCTGCTGTTGTTACAAAATGAAACCTGAAAAAAGTCACTAAACCTATTTTCCTTTGCCCCCCTTTTTGCCTGCTTCCTATATTCAGACTGTGAACTCCTTGCAGAAGTGACCATGTCTCATTGTGGTTGTGCCCACAGTGGGGCCATGGAGGTGTGTGAGGGATGCTGGAGGCAGCAGCACTGGAGTGTCCTGCCTACAGGCTCTTCCCTCAGCCCCAGTGGGACCGGTCTGGTGTATCCTCTGCACCTCCTGAGAAAGGCTGCTTGGGGTTTTTTTTCATAATCTAAAGCTGAAAACTACTGGATCAGAGGTTGCTGATCATTTTAGGAGCCTCTGACTAATTTTCTTCCTTTATATCTTGTCACGCTTTTTTTAATAGCGGAAAAATATCTAAATATAAAATGGAGGTAGCACTCCTTAAGTGCAGATTCTGAGAAGGACTAAAGTTCAGAAGCCATATAATTCCACTACCTGTAGNGTGCTTTATTTGTGAGTAGCCTGTTGCATTTTGACATTATTAGGGTAAGAATGCTGATGTAGGAGGTCCTGATTCAGCTCCTATTCGTTACTCGTTTGTACCCCGAATAAATAGTTCAGTGCTTGCTGCTTGCCATGAGCCATCACGCTGCTGAAGCTGCCAGAGACTGCAGCAAGCAAAACAAAAGGTCACGAGCACTCCAGGTCTTTTGGCACTACTGCAGCAATCCTTCCTTACAATTGCATAAGCAAGCAACGAATACAGCGCAATCAGTCGCCTTTTTCAGCTCGGCACTGCGTGATCGTTAGCGGCTTTCCACCGTGTGGAGCTGTTCCGGCCCAGGGGAGATGAAATCCCAGCTGAGAAGTTGTTTCTCCCTCGGCCGTTGCAGACGCAGCTGCTGCCCGTGGCCGTCCTTTGCAGGTGCGCCCGGCCGTGCGGGAGCGGCCCCGCGGTGCGGGAGCGGCCCGGCCGTGCGGGAGCGGCCCCGCGGTGCG
>VYZQ01051883.1:273649-291873 GCA_013400655.1 Mystacornis crossleyi
CAGCCCATATTTCAGTTAATAAATAATTCATAAGCTAGTCGTGACTTCCACAATGCATTCATTATTCATAAGGGCTCACTGAATAATTTGTGCAAACAAATTTCAGCCTATAGAGTACCCGTGAGTTGTTTTGTGCTTGTTATTCTTTGTGTGTGATCGTGGTGTTTGGTTCTATTTTCTTACTATACAAAACTTTTAAGTTGAGGGTAGTAGATAACATTAAATAGTTCCCAAAACAAATGGAATCCTTTCCTGTGTGAGACAAAAAATATTTATGTTACGCTTTGCCAGTGCTGATTTTAACATAAAAGCATTTTTGGGGCTGGAGCTGTTTACATCTTCACGCAGAAGCCCACAGAGATGTGGTTCAGTTGGGCTTAAAATTGTAAGTCCAAACACCAAGTGGTGTCGGGTTCTGCATGCATTTTCTCAGGAAATGTTTTTATGCCTAACTGGATGTCTTTTCTTCCTCTTTGTTGTTTTGTTTGTTTGTTTGTTTGTGTTTTTGTTTGCTTGCTTTTTTGTTTTTCTCCTGCAATAGAATTTTTGCATGCGCTTCTTTGCTGCTTTCCTTCTTGTGAAAATTGCAATTCATCTGATTTCTGGGGGAGTTGGGTATTGAGGAAGGGAGAAGGGATGAGGAGTAGGAGGTGGTAACAGAAATATAAATAACAGTAAAAAAGATCTCCTGGAAATTATATATATATTTCAAAAGTCTCCAGTAAGAGGGCTTGAGCTGATGTAAATAAATTCTCAGCTCCTCCTAAGTCAGACAAGAGCTTAAAGGGGGGTATCCTGTTGTCCAGAGAAAGAAGGCTGGAAAGACTCGTTTGAACTCCTCTGCCATAAGCAGCACTTTAAAGGACAAGAAGTTACCAAAGTAGGGCTTTGGGGAGAAGGGTTTTTTCTTCCCTCTGCTGTTGTTACAAAATGAAACCTGAAAAAAGTCACTAAACCTATTTTCCTTTGCCCCCCTTTTTGCCTGCTTCCTATATTCAGACTGTGAACTCCTTGCAGAAGTGACCATGTCTCATTGTGGTTGTGCCCACAGTGGGGCCATGGAGGTGTGTGAGGGATGCTGGAGGCAGCAGCACTGGAGTGTCCTGCCTACAGGCTCTTCCCTCAGCCCCAGTGGGACCGGTCTGGTGTATCCTCTGCACCTCCTGAGAAAGGCTGCTTGGGGTTTTTTTTCATAATCTAAAGCTGAAAACTACTGGATCAGAGGTTGCTGATCATTTTAGGAGCCTCTGACTAATTTTCTTCCTTTATATCTTGTCACGCTTTTTTTAATAGCGGAAAAATATCTAAATATAAAATGGAGGTAGCACTCCTTAAGTGCAGATTCTGAGAAGGACTAAAGTTCAGAAGCCATATAATTCCACTACCTGTAGGAAAACAACTGGAATCAAGTTTTCAGTTTTCATTAGAGAGAGAAGATGAGTTGTGAAAAGAGCTAATAAGAGCTTGAGCAGCTGTGGAGATGTAAATTTTGAGGCAATAGACCTTTTTGTCAGTAGCTTGGGTTAACAGCTTGTTAACTCTAGTGTGATTCAAAGTGATACTGAACTGGTTTATTTGGAGGGAGAGTAGAATACGGTTTAAAACTGCTGCTTACATCTGCATGTTTAATGTCCCAGGTTTTTGGTTATTGTGGGCATCAGATGTCTTTTGCACCGGATTTCTGGAGTGGTAAGCAAACTCCACTTTTTGTGTATACACATAGGTACATGTGGTGGAGTCCCAGAGTTACTAATGTGCATCTTGATGAGAAAAGCATTCACACACATCCTAATTATTCCTGTTTGGAAAGCAGTAAATTATAATGTTATCTGATATTTGTACAACTGCATCCAGAAGCTCTGAGGAAGATTAAACTAGCCTCATACTTCACAATAGAAAAGCATTTCTGAAGGCCTTGGTATTGAGTGTAGCTCCTGAGAAAAATCTGAGGCCCTGACTATTGTCTGAGATTGTATTTGGATGCTAGGATTAAGTTAGAGGATTCCCGTGAGATGTGTGATGTTCAAGCTGCATTCCTCAGGCAGTGTCTGTTTCTGTGTGGTATTTGTGATGTCGGGAGGAGAGTCTGGATGATTTGCTCAGGGGGTCTGGATGCCTCTGACCTACTAGGATGAAAGCTGGAGACTCAGCTATCATGTAAAGCTGTAATTTTGGGATGACAATCCCTGCTTGGTATCAGACACAAGATGGTGACCTCTTACCATCATTGCATCAGACAGCAATTGTTGTAGTAGAAATAGTTCCCTCATTTACACCCACTGGTTCTTCACTGGGAAGGAGAGTAGAAATGAGTGTCCTCGTTGCCATCATTGGATGTTGACCCAGTTTCTAAATTAAAAACATATTCTATATGTGAGTTTAGGCACTGAACCTTGGTGTTTGGCCTACAGTCATAACTCCCTGGAGCCAGACAGCTCTCAAAAATTTGGAAAAATTTAACTGAAGATCTAGTTACAGATCTAGTTTGGGACTCAATTTTCACTGCCTGTTACATGCTTGCATAAGCTTTGCCTGTCTCTGAGCCATGGAAATAAAGCTGTGTTTTCCAAATAGGAGGTAACCAGTTATTCTACTGGCATGGGATGAGATAGTTCCAAAAGTAAACCTTCCAAGGTAGGAACAGAGCACACTTGTATGTGTATGTTTACTGAAAAGAAATTTCTGTTGCGCCTCCAAATAAAAGTGTTGTTTTTAACCCAAACTGTAACATATGCCCAGCTGAAGGACTTTTGAGTTATGAAAGAAGAAAAGCAGAGGTAGAACTTCTTAAGCCGGTTTTGCTGTCTAAACTAGGTGCTTCCTAAAGCTGCACCCTCACTGCAAAATTATATAGACCATCATGAATAATGTATCCTCTTTCTTAGTACTCAATTTGTCTGAAAGAAAAAAGCAAATGTCTTTATTAAAGGTCTTGTCTTTTACAAGCCCTCAGTTCACCTTCAATACTTGAATATGTACCAGTAATAATGATTACAGTTGAAGAGATGCCATTATGCCATATGTCCTTTTATTTGTCTCTAGGGAGTATTTGCAAGTACACAGAGATAAGTGGAAGTTATTGCTATGATAATCAAACCATGTGTGTCATATGGCATATAGAAATTATATATTATTTAATTAAAAAGCTTATTTTTTAATTAAGCAACATTTCATTTTAAAAGCGTATAGGCTTACATGTATCTCTTACATCTGGTATGTAAGATTAAATAAATATATGTGTCATGGAAAGAACCAGAACCCTATATGCAGTGCTGAAGCTTATGTTATCAGATCTGGAGCCCTAAAAAAAAGGTACCAGTCTATATGTCCTCTCACATACTGTGCTTAAATTACCTTATTTCCTTTCTCTCTCTGCTTTAAATGGGTGCTAATCAACTGTTTAATTTAATTTGCAACACTTACATTGCTTAGGTTATCAGTCCATATTTTTTACTAAATTCTGCCCTCCTAATATCTAAAAAAATTGAGAGTTTTTGAACAGAGAAATTCACAGCTGGACTCTTCTGATCCCTCAGTAAATAACAGAGAATGGAATTAATTTAATTTCTTCTTTGTGTTCTTGGTCTAGATTTTCTCTTTTCTAAAGATTTGTTTTAAAGTTTATAGTCTACCTACTAAGAATACATATATACAAAGTATTTTAGTGGAAGGAAAAAATCTCTGTCATTGTACTCTGCCTTCCTCTTCAAGAAGTTATTAGTCTAAAATCTATCCCTTTTTATTTTGCTAGATTTGATCAGTTCAAGCCATTTACAGAATATTCCTTCTTGATTACTCTTAAATATTTCCATAGCTGAAAATACATTCTTTCTTCAGGTAGCAGGAAGGTATCCCTACCTACTCCAGGCCAGAATATCCTTGAAACAAGAAACCCCTCCTGAAAGAACTTCTGACCTGATACTAAACAGGGAAGAGGAATAATTTTGTGGCTAAAATCTAGATTTTAATTATGCATAAATTGAATAAAGTAGGAATTGGCTAACTGATACCGACACAAAGAACGGCAGAAAACAACCCAGGGCTTGCTTCTGCTGCATCCAGTTCATGGAAGGATTCTTACCCACACAAATAGAAACAGAATCAAGCTCCAAATAACTCTGGTATTTCAGCAACTGTTTGTTTGGGGTTTGTGATCTTCTCTTCTTTCTTTTCTCTCCTCCTGACAACCTACCTGTCAGGAAACTAACCTGCTATTTAATCTAATGATGTGTTTACATTTATTAATCAATTTGAATATATATTTTCCTTAGTGTGACATTCTTCCCCTTGTCTCCTCCCCCACATCTAAGCTGGCATCATTCAAAATGATAAGTATCTTCCTTCCTTTTTCACTTGAGAAAGTGGCACAGAAGTTAAAGCACTTCAAAGAGATTGTTATCTCTCCATAGCTATTGTATAATTAAACATCAGCCTCCCCCTACCTATGTACATTCTCCTTGATCTTTAAGCAGGAAAATAAAAAGAGGCATCTCCTGTGTTTGTCTCCTCTAACAGATGAGCATTAGCTTTTCACCTTTCTGCTGTAAACTGACTCGCTTTGTTGGAAAGAAGCTGTACTAGGGTAAAAAGATTTGCATGCTGCTACAGAAAGCTACTAATATGATCTCTCTACCAACTGATTAAATTGTGAGGATGTGTGATTAATGATAGCTTGGTCAAATGTGACCTTTTAAATATAGTACAGGATGTGTGCAGTGACTTGCAAGATTTAAAGTGGGGTAAGCTGTGGACAAGGGGATGCTTTGCTTGTCCGTTTTGCTCAGCATGTCTCAAATAGGTTTTAGCTGTAGCAAATTAGGTAGAGCTAGATGAAATGAAAGCCACCTCCGGCTGAATTATCCAACTTAAAACAGCTTTAGCATACTATTTTTAGATTTAAATATTCCTGTTTCATGGTGGGAGATGCCAAAGTTAATCTGCTTATGAAGATTCAGACTTCTGAAGTTTCCCCATGGGGTCTGTTCAAGAAAATAAATTTTCCGTTTTAGTGTTTTAAACAAATTTAACTTTGGATTTTTAATTTAGCTAGAGGAGGCAAATTGCTATCCAGGACCACATTTTTGTATGGTAGATAAATCCTTGCTGAGCCAAATTTTCAAGCAACTAAACTCGGATTGTGCCACCAGCTTCGATGAAGTGACAGGATTTCTGCCATCAGCCGAGGAATTTTCTTCTCTGGAATCTGTCAGTGCGAATGGTAGGTGAGGGGAAAGGATGACATGGCACTAGACACCCCTTATTTTCAGCTATTTCTGCAGAAAGTAAAAAAAAGCCTGATCAAAGGTGTTCAAAAATATCTCTCCTCTTACTCTAAATGACAGCAGACTGACTGTATAGAACTGTAACAGTCAAGTCACAGTAGACAGGTGACAGCATTTTGCTTGGTTTCAGAGTCACTGCAGTAGGGTCTAATGAACGCATCTGCTAAAAGCTCATTAATTTTTGAGCTCTAATTCATTGTTATAGATAACATTACTATTAGTGCTGCTGATCTACAGCAGAGGGCTGAATGTGCATATAGCTTTTCCTCTAGTCTGGAACTTAATGTTGCTGGCCTGGCTGTAATCCCAGCTGGCTGGTTAAAGAAATGTGTCAAGGGATCACAGGAATATAGACATCAGTGGTGCATTTGGAATTAAAGCTTGCTCTGAGCTCTTGGTTCTTTTATTCTCCTTAAAGATTTCCAGCACAGTGCAGTGTGGATAACTCTTTTTAGCACAAAGAACCTGTCCAAGCAAGTGTCTGAAGTATGGTTTCAGATGGGTTTTCTCTAAGGAAAATATTTGTCTTTAAATCTTTTCAGCTCTGATTAAGCCTGCATACCTACATTTCATGTCTGTATGAGCTGTAATTGCTAACATTTGCACCGAGGAGCAAATGAGGAGCTGCCATGGCTGCTTTGTAAAATGCGAGCGAGCAGAATCCAGCAGCCAGGCCCAGTCGGTTTTAATGACTGACTGGATCTCTCAAAAAAAGGATGCAGCTCTGCTGCATTTGGAGCTTGCTCAAAATAAATGTGCCTTTGCTTCAGAACTGGGGATTGCAAGCTCTTCCCTTCAGGGATTAGACTGCTTTGTGCAGTACTGCCAGGGGAGGCTTGGGGCAGGGCTGTGCTTGCGGAGGGTCTGCAGCCACAGGGCTGAGATGCCTTCACTTCCCTCCCAGTCCATCATGGAGTTACCAAAACACAAGGCTGGGCTAGCAGCTTGGGGTAACAGCTACGGAAATAAGGAAGGGAGGGAGGAGAAGTAGTTGGAGCTGGCTGGATAGAGCAGAACCAGTTCTTGTCTTGGCTCCAGTCCTGATATGCCCCAGTCCCGCCTGTCCTGCTGATGCAGCAGGTACATGTGGGTGTGGTGGAGTTCTCTTATTCCCACTTTCCCTCTTCCCTTCAGGCAGTAGAAGCTGCTTGCTAATAGGCCCATGGCAGAGGGGATGGACCTTAGCTCAGTTATGCTGTGGATCCAAGCCTGAAGCAGAATGTTTCATTTCTTCTGTTTGTGGGTTTGCTTGTTCTGGGTGAATGGATGAAATGAATCTCTCTGTGCAGCGTGGATATGTGGGAGGTATGTGCCTTTCTGTCTCTGGGCAATAGCTACCTTCCTTCTGGAATTGTCTTTTTGGCCTGATTTTTCACCTTGGCTGGCTATCTGTGTAAGTGAAGGCATAGTTTGGGATTGAATTATACTACTGAAATGTTACTGATGTGTTAAACTGATGTGAAATCAGACTCTGGCTACTCATGTCAGCTCTCTGGCAGTAAGGAAGGAGCTGAATTGCTTCCATCCAATGGAATCAATCACTGCATGCAAATCTGGTACCTTGTCTGAGACTTCAGCAGAGACCTTAGTGTCCCCAGGTGAGATACCAGGTCAGGTATGTGAATCTCTACTAGTGAACCAAAACCACAAGTGTATTGCATCAGCTTTTATCTACCGTGGTTAAAATGGAGTTTGTTCTCTGGGATTATTACTGTCACTCATTATTAAAGGTCTCATTAACGCTGTTGATTGTTTATTATTGGTTTAGAATTAATTTCTCATTTCCCACTTCATGAATGTTAGCTGTGTAAAAACAAAGGCTTTAATTAATTGAATGACTTAACTTTTCCAATATACATCAGGCCTGCTCTTTTCCACACATGTATCCAGAAGGGCAGAATAAAAGTGACATATGGTAAAAGGAAGCAGAATGTCTAAGCTCAGGTCATTAAAGTGGTAATAATAAAGTCTTCACTAAATGGAAAATACCACCAGCCTACTCCAAACTGTCTTGATCCACACTCAATTCATTTTTATTGTTTATAGAATTAATTATTTTGAGGGATAAAAAAGTTTATATCAATTTAATTCATAGTATGGTTGTTAAATTGTAAATAAAAAACTGCTGAAGCTTTTCCACTAATAAAATTGTAAGTGGCCTTGTAAAGTAACTGCACTAATAAATTTCCCTTTTTCCTTCTCCTCATACTTAACAGAGAAGAGATCCTTAGCTGCCATAAGTCAGTGCCATTCTTTTAGTCCTGTGAAGTTCTCCAGCCTACACCAGCTGGGAATCTGGCTCAAAGCAGGGCTGTGACAAGGGAAGAGAACCATCACCTCCAAGGTATTCATGTAGTGGATTGTTACTCTGGCTGAAGTCAGTGCACTGCTACTTATAGAGGAGCCAAATAAGGACATTACAGTTATTTGTACTCCTTGAGATGGTTTAGACACAGTGATAGAAATTTGGAGTAAAAAATATAGTTCCGTTTTGCAGCTGCTGCTGGTGACATGCTAAACTGGTTTTGTTAGCAAACAGAACCAATGGTAACTGCAATGCCCTGCTGCTCCTCAGGATGTGTAAGTGCTGGCATGCTGCTGCTTGGAGCAGCTTCTGCCCCCCGGTGTACCTGATGTCAACAGTGTGGCTGCAAAATGGGGCAAACCACCCTAGATCCATCCTGTTTTAGTCCCATGGTTTGAATGTCCATAACCACACATTTGAGTGGCCTGGGCACCTGCTGTGGAAGGACAAGAGCCTCCAAAGGATGAATATTTCTATAAATGATGATATCAAGGATTAAGCCAGTCTTCTCAGACAGTATGTATGGTGAAACAAAGAGACGCAGGGACGTCTTCCATATTTTGAATAGCCTGTCCTCTCCTTCTTAGCAATCTTAGACAGTTCTGATGTTTTATTTTTATTCTCTGTGCCATTTCTGATAGCAGCCATGCCTAGAGATCATTTCTTTCTTAAAATGACCTTAGATATAGTAATTCTTTTGCGCACAAGAGTGCTTCAGGATTCTCTGCGTCCTACTGCCAATACATTTCTGGAGTTTGGCTGTGAAGTGTCTCTCTGTGGTTAATGCACTTCCAGGCTGCTTCAGCTACAGATTCTGCATTAAATATTGAGGCTTGTACGTTTAACCTTTACAGCTTTGCATGTGCACAGAAGATTTTATACATGAAAATACACATTTCCAGATGCAGTGATCCCATATTGATGTGTTTGTACCCCCAAATTCCGTGTACCTTTGCATTCTTAGAGCAGGTATGGGGTATTCTGGCAGCAATTTTCCACACATGGGAGTGTGGCAGAAGCCCCAGGGTGGAGCACAGTCCCGGCACTTGACTCTGGTTTCAGATGCTGGATTGTGCAAGTGCATCACCCTGTTCCCGCACAGGATATAGGGCAGGGCTCTCCCCCATACTGCCAGCAGAACCTCCATCTCCCTGTAAGGGAGTCTGGGGAAACGCCGCCATCCAAATATGTCACATAATGACACTGTTGTAGCTGCAGACTCCCAGTTGTACGCAGAGAGCCATTTCTCCCGTTGCAGACGTGCGAGTGTGTGGACACACCAGAAATTGGCCTTTACGTGTCAGATTGCAAGGAACCTGCTCTGGTGTCTAATTATTCCCAGTCTGCAGGGCGGCTGATTCCTTGTAAATAGCACTTAGTCTAGTCTCAACCTGTTAAAAGTGGATGACGATTAACAGTTTTTTTCCCTTTAGATTTTCATTTTGACAGCACTATAAACAAAAGCACTTCTATGCATCTTTCTTTGCTGAATTATTTATTTGAATGTAGATATGAATCATCGTTATTGTGGAATACAGTGCAGTCAGGTCCTAGTACTAAAACATCAGTGCTAATTAGCTGGAAATAAAATTGTCAAAAATACTTGATTCTAATTAGGGTCTTTTTAATGTTTATACACTGTGGACTTGATCTTCCTCAATAACCGTGTAAATCTGGAATGCTTTCATTTCCTCTAGTATGGTAGTCATGCAAATAAGATGATAACTTTATGGCTCGTTCTAATGATTATTATATGCTGTTAGCTAAATGAGAAAGCAGTTCAAACTTTAAATTGTTTGATTAAGTAAAATCAGTCCACATGTTTTCTACCACATATCTAAAGCATAGAAATACTATCAGCTATGCAGTTCCATAGATCTGACCATAATCTGAAAAACAGCCACATAGTCTTTCCTATTTTACATACAAATACACATGTATAATTAACTTTTTTATATAGCTGGAATTTTTCAGTTTGTGTGGCAAAACTGTTAGAGCTGATCTGCACAATGAGCAACACTGCCTCAAGAGTGTTAAAAGTTATCAAGCTTCTCTCAGGTTTCCCCACATAGTTCATTTTACCATTAACTCTCTCTTTGAAATCATCTATGTTTTTTCTTAAGTGAAGCTCAGCTGCTTCTTGATGTAATTCCCCACTTGTTCCTGATCCATTTTCCCAATTTTCCTGTTCATCAAAATACCCAGTCCTGCAGTATTGCCTCTGCTTTGTACTTCTGGCCCAAGAGGTTTTTAGAAAAACCTTTTAATGGGTGGGCCCTAAATTTATATTTAACCAGATGTGAAATGAGTTTTGATTTAGTATTTTACTCTATGTTTTCACAGTTGAGATGAAGTTTAGATTTTTATCTGAACCTCAGTGAGCTGTGAAATAGGTCACATCTAATGAACATCTTATCCTTGATAAGCAGGAATTTTTGAATCCTGAGTTGACTCTCACTGACTCCTGGTTATCAGCCTGGGACAACTGAGGCATTTCTGGAATTCCCTCAGTCCAGATTTACATGCTATAGGCTGTTATCTGTAAGTTCCATGCCCTCTACTTTATAAGTGTAAAGATAGGAAAAAAAAAAAAGGTATTCTTTTGTTTTTCTGAAATGAAAATAAACGTAAATCACAACTTCTCTTTGTTAAGAGTTTAATTCAAATGCAGTTGTGCCAAACCAACATGGTTGCAGGATGCTAAGCTATTTATTTTTCCAGCTGCTTAAGTGGAAGCTAAAGTAGAAAACATTTTTTACTGCAAATAATTGACATGTTGTTTTTCTGCTTTATAAATTGCTTAAGGGGGGCTTATGATTTTATTCATAGATTTATAAATTTGTTATAACTGTTTGGATAATTCTGTGGCTAATCCTTGAGCTGCTAAATAGTTTATAAACTCTTTATTTTGAGGATTTTAAATTTAGAATTCAGAATAGCTGGCTTCCTGTGTTCTTGACTAGCTCTGGGTTCTTGCTTTTTCATGGTCTGTAGCATGGGTATCGGGACCTTTAAGAGCAATTGCAGTATTAAAGAAATAAAAGTGACTTTAGCTTGCTTGAGTTGGCAATGCAGCATATTAGGTTTCTGGTATGACCATCCCAGTTGGAATCTTGCTGTCTGGGAATATTCTCTAATGTTTAGCCCTGAACCGGGTCTGAACTGATCCCTGATTGGGGTGAATTACCTCAGATATTGACTGAGGGATTTGCTCACCCCAGGATCTCTGAGGTCAGGAAAGAATAGAAACTGCTTTGCTGTTTAGCTGAGAATTAAATTAGAGAGGTCTTCTGAAGAAATGGATCATTTATTTTTCCACATAGGCCCTGAATTAATTGCCAGATGAAACTGTTTCCCTGTGTCAGCATCCCTTGCTGTCCCGAGTTCTGCTTAATGGAGACTTGAGCAGGTTCTGTTGTGCTGCAGCCCCATTAGTCCAATCTAGAGAGGCCATGTATGGCGCTCACAAATGTATAGTGACACATACATTTGTGTTTGATGAAATATGACCCAATAAATCGAGAGATTGCATTTATCACCTGTCTGAGGAGGCTGAGTAAGAAACAGGAGATGCTTAGGAAAGGGCTGTTCAGCATGCTTCAGGTTGTATCTCATTTCATTCCAGAAACTCCAACTCAAGTCAATTCTACTGCATTTGAGATGACTGTAATGAGGGATGTAACGTCTCTATGAATTACCTGAAAATCTTTTAAAAGCTCTGTTACTATTCTTTCCCTTGAGATTAAAGATGAATCTTGGGTATTTGCCATCTAGGAATCTACCTAATTACCTGAGGTTATACATCGGTCAGTTAGAGATATTTTATGAAGGACAAGGGAATTGTTCTAGTGTTTGTAAAGTCGGAAATTAGGCACATAATTTCCTTGCGGAGTGGTTTGGGGAGACAAAGCTAGGAAATTCCTAACAGGAGACTCCTATTTCATGAGATGATCCATCTCCTCAAGTGGGTCATCACCTCACCTGTGGGGCTTGATTGCATGAGGGCCTCAGACTGGGCAGTAGACAAGGCTCAAAGGATATATTGCTGCATCCCAGAAAGCTGGTGGCAGTTCACAGATTCAAAGGTATTTCCTCTAGTTATAAAGCAAACTTCCCTTTCTAGGGGACATTCCTATACCTGAATAAAAAGAGCAAGGATGCTATCAGCCCTTCCCTTCACAGAGACAGCCTCATGCACTACAGCAGCAGCTTTGCAGCACCTTTAGCTTCATCACTTTCCTCGCCTTTCCCAGGCTGCACTGAACTCTACTCCCTGAGCAGCTCCCACTCTTCCAGAGCATTTTAACTAGTAAAATAGAGTTGCTTATATGGAACAAGTAGTTTTGTCATTCCTTGAAGCTCTACGCTGCCCATTTGGCTTGTCTCATTGACATTTCTCCCTGGCCAGTTCTTCTGGATTTTGTATGGTGCAGGCTGGAAAGAAAGGGTCTTGATTGTCCAAAAGCAAGGTCAGGGCTTGTGGTTTATGTTGGCAGGCTTGAGTGGGTTATTTCACCCATCCTCCTTACCTTCCTGTTGGAGATGGCTAAATGAGATGCATGCTCTCACTAATTGCTGCAGTATGCAATCAGGCCTCATTGATATGCTGGGCTTTACAGTAATTTATTATAATTTTTCAAAGGCAATGGAATGGCTTATTGTGCTTTAATCTATCCTGAAAGAACACTTCTAGAAAGTATTTTCAAGTGCTTTCAAGAAATATTATGACACTTTGTTGACAAGGTAACTCCATCTAGAAGCAACACGAGAAAAAACTGAAAAGACAGGGATTACTTGACTTTGAAAAAAGAGTAAAAAACATGCTTTATCATAATTCCATTACACTTCTTTGAGCTGAAACTAATGAACAGAAAGTTATAAAGGCTGTGGATTTTGATGCTTTTTGCACTACATCGTAGGACCATGAGTTCCAATAATTATGTTAATGCTAAGTATGTCTTTTTATGTATTGTACACAAAAGTGCCTTATAAAACATTGGGAAAATAGACAGTTGTTTTATGGTTTCTGCTAAGTAATACTTTATATTATGCTTCTACAAGTGGTTTTCTCCTTAGAAAACAAGACGTTTTCTCCTTTTGCTAAAACACAGCGTATCAAGCCTTAGTTTTATTTTTAAATTGCAGAAATCAATTTTTAAAGCATGGTTATTATCCAAAAACTTACCATCCTGACCTGGCAAGTATGTGTAGCAAAAATGATTTGGTTTTCAGACTGAGTTGCCTGAACTATATTTCACACATTATAAGACCCATTAACACATACTAATAGAAGAACTTGGCCTTGAAAATGCTCTGGTTATACATACAGAAATCCACAGGCTGAGGTTCTTCACTTACCACGTGTGATAGCCAACACAGAACTGGAGGAATTCCTTTTTAATAATGAATTAAATTACCTGGGAGATAACATAAACATTAATTTTAACCTTTCATTTAATACTTCCTTGAGCTTTCTATAGGTGGGTAAACCTGAACTGTGATTTGTGTTTGGATCAATGAAGCACTTCCATAAATAATAAACTTCTTTATTCTCAGATGCAGTATCATACTCCTGTCCTATGGTTTTAGGGTGAAATAGAACCTTCAAAATAATGATCATACTTTTCGGCCTACCACAGAAAATGATGATTTATTTGGCTTTGGCCACCTTGTAAACATCCTAGTGCATAGGAATTGAGAAGAGAAATGGATAAGACATCTTTATTGTTTATACATACAGTGATATTTACAATATGTGGTTGCCCAAACTAGCAACATATAATTTGATCTAAGCACGGATATAAGTTCTCAGGCTCAGCCTCAAGAATAAACAAAATGGCAAAACAGAAACTCAAGGAAATTATCATAGACTGAATATTCTGAAGTAGTTCCAACTCGTTTTACTTGCTGTTTGACTTATATCATCAGATTGTCTTTCTCTGTCAGAATGGCAATTCTTGTTTTGGAGAACTGCTTGTTTTAGATGAGTTTTGTAGATAAGGGAATGGTGGTCACTACAAAAAAAGTCAGCAGTTTCATGATGTGGTATCTAGAACACTGGAATTATTTCCTGACTCCAAACAAAGAAATTCTGAATACCATTCTTGTGCCAACATTGAGAACCATGTCAGCAGATCTAAATACAAACTTGGGGTTTGTTTGTGAACTCAAGGCTCTGATCAAGTCATGTACTAAGATGAGCCTGTATCTCAAAACACAGTAGATGAGGATATTTGATCCTGATGTAGGTCAAACATGTTGCATGCTCTGTACCATCACTGGGCTTTACGAAATACAACACAAAGTCTTCTGTCTGAGCATTACATCTTCCCAAATAGTGTCATTGCATTGTCACTGCACTCGTGGTCACTCTGGTAATTCTGGAGATACACAGAAGGTAAACATGGGTTTATGCCTTTCCTCAGTAGTGGAGTTGAGAGTAGAAAAGAAGAGAGTTCACTCTCTTGAACAGATGAATTTTATATCCAGTCCAGAGAGAGAACAAATGTCCTCCTATATGGAATATTGCCAGTTTGAATCCTGATGAAAGGATTAGTATCTTTGGATCTGAGCCCTGAAAATGCCTGATTTAATACTATGTCTTTTACAGTTTATCCTGCCAGCTGATGTTTTACCGGTGGCACCATGTGTTTATATACAGGGTTATCCAAAGGGACGCCTGTGACTTGTGTAGGTCATGTTGTTGTAGCGATGTATTCCCAGTGCCAAACTGGACAGCTACGTCCCCTAAAACCTGTGTCTGTCATCAGCTTGTATCAGATTCCCTCCAGTGTGTTTGGACTGTGCTTTAGGCTACATACCTTTTAAGCAGCTTTTGGTAATTTCAAAACCTACAAATCTCCACTTCAACCAAGATTTGATTCCAAGGCTGTAGGAGTTGGAAGCCATATCCAGCAGCACTTGTACAGACTTCTGCAGGGAACATGCTGCCTTTTAAAAGACCACATGGTTAACCTCTTATGAGTGTTTGTGAAAGAGAGAACTGTGACTGTCACATCTTGGGGTCTGATTTGTGATAGCTCTACTCTTTGTTTCCAACCGAGGAATTTCTGTTGTTTAGCCCTTTCTCAAAGAGACTGACGTAGACTGGAAACAGGCTGAGGATGGGCACTGAGGAGTCTCTTCTTGTATAGCTTCTCCTCATCTGCTGGGATGAGGTGAAAGGTGCTGCTGCCAACAGCTCTGTGTTTTAAGGCCCCCACGAATAATAGCTGTAACGTGTTAGGCTGCTGAGAAAATATTACAACCAAAGTTTAGTCCCAAGGCCTGCCTCTTAGTTTATTAGATAAGCTATGCTAAATTTGGTTTTGGGGAGGTTTTTGGAGTTTTGTTCATTTGTTTGTTTGGTTTTTTGTGTACGTCCTCACTGACAGAGCATGAGATAAGGAAAAAATGTTCCTGACTTAGGTTAAACACAACTTCACAAAGAACCAAAACATCAGTTTTTTATCAATACCATTTTCCGAACCCAAAATACAGCTTTGTAACAGCTACTGAGAAGAAATTAACTCTATCCCAGATGGAACCAGGGCAGTTTCCAATCACAGCAAAACAGATTTTGCATTGCTTTATTAGAAATCTAGCACTGGACCATTCCCATAAATGTACTGTACTCGGGATTTTACTGTTAACTGTGCATTGACACAGTATCTTGTGTGAGTGATCCAAATTTTCATCTCCGTCAACCTGATGTATCATAATCGCTTTTTTGGACAAGTTACAAGCTGAGCATAAATATTTAGTATTAATGAATTCAGGTTTATTATGTGTAAGTGTATCTGCAGTGCCGCAAATATGCATCCATCCATGAAGCATCTTACTATGCTCAGAGCAGGACTTCTCCCCTTCTTCTTCATCTTCCTCTTCCTGTTCATTTGGCTTGTGGAAAACAAAATACCTTGTTTTTTTCCAGTTGTTACTGATCCCCTTGGCACTTCACCATGTTTACTGGACACACTCGCATTTCTCTTTGTCATTTTGTTATGAACAGGTTTGACAAATAGTCAGATATGTTCACAGGTTGCTGGACGAGGGCTATATCATATTGACAATATGATGTTATTTTTTTCATCTTTTTTTGTATTTATATTGTATTTTACAGACTTGCTTCTCCTGCTAGTGTGCTTTGGAAAGCAAGGTGGGAAATAATAAAATAGCAGCTGTAGATAAGCCAGGAACACATTCTGCTTTGCTTTCCAGATCTGTGGCTGCAAACCCCTTTTGTGTTCTCAGGCCAAAGACTTGGTCTTCTCCTGAGAAACTGCCACTGTCATTTGTGTCAAAAGAGTGTGCAGTGGGGGGGACTTCATTACATCAACAGTTCCTTCCTGAATTGGTGTGTGGTGCCTTGTGGTGCCCCCCTCCCTTGAGGGCTCTGAGGCTGTGTTCAGACCAATGTTTCTGTGTGTTTCAGAGGTGAAACTCTGAGCACCTGGAGCAAAGCAGAAGCATGATAAAGGGTGATTTTGGGTCTGAGACTTCAGCTTGGGAATCACAGGATGTGAATTCAGGTTTTAGCTCAGCTGTATGTTCTGCATCATCTGCCAGCCTTTGAAATGGGGCAATAGCAGCTATCCAAGAGGAAATGATCAGGAGATGCCAAGGTAGTGTAAGTCCCTGAGACTATATAACTGTACAAAACAGCTGCTTACATCTGGATCCCATGTACTCAGTGGGTTTTGTGAAGTCTTTGCTCTCCTGCTGCCCTGCAGCTCCACTTGTGGGCCTAGTTCTGCTTTGTCAAAACAATCTTTGTAGGGTGGCCTCTGCTTTCCCTGTGTTCCTCATGCCCTCCTTTCCCCTTGTCCCTAGATTAAGATCCTTAGATCAAGATTCAGCATTGTAAAATGTCAGAGCCAGCACACAACTGCTGACAGCTGTGGTAGTGCTGAACATTTGCACGGGAGCTCCCTCAGTGTCTAACATGGAGTGCACAGGGTGACTGGTGGTTCTGCAGTAATAGGGGGCATACAGAAAGGGAGAGAAACAACTGTGAAAAGATGAGGCTAAAATCAAAGGCTTAGGGAAATGGGAAAGAGAGCAGTGGATGTTTCTCTTCAAGAACTCATGAATCCTTAGGTTTCCTGCTGCCTTCCCACATTTTATAAATGGACTGAACAGATGACAGTTTATGTATAAAAACCTAATGAGATGCTGCTAGTCTTCTGTGAAATTGGTTGGATACCTAGTGATAAGCTAATATTTAGTAGCAGTTTTCCCTCTTATGACAGTATGAGTCCTAAATACCCAGTTTTATTTGGTGTCTTTTGTAATAAGGCAGATGATACTCTCATTAAGGCATGACTGGGCTAGAGCCAGGCTGCCTCTGCTCAGGCTGGCTGGTCTGACAAGATGCTTCTGGGCCCTTACAGCTCTTGTGGAGACCAGAGCCTCCCAGGGGCTGGCTGTGATGGTACTGCCTGCTGGATATGTGTACACTGGTCCTGCCTCAGGGAATGAGAAGAAATCACTGCAGGGGAGGAGGAAGGAGGCTGTTGGGACCACCCTGTTGTGGTAGGAGTGCCTGGCCAGTGGCTTAGTCTGCATCTCTCAATCCCAAGCCTTTGCTGGCCTGTGGCTTTAAAGTTCCATGGGGTTCTGCAGCAGCCTGTAATGGCTCTGTGTCTGAGCTGGCCTGGCCTGTGGTTAATCATTTACACATACTCCACAGACTTGCCCAGAAAGTGGTAGGCATTTTCAGAGATCAGGATAACTACTTCTCTAATGCCAGCAATAAAATTGCCATTTATATTAAAAGAGCCAGAATGCTTAAAATTTAGTTGGAAGTAGTAGATGAGGCATTGCTTAATTTTCTCTTGCCCTTACAATATCACAGTCAATTTTTGCTGCTGTTTTTAATAATAAATTGAAGAAAATGTGCATGCTGTAAACCTTTTAGCTATGATTAAACTCTTAGAATTTTGTTTCTTATTTCTTTTTCTTTAATTTAAGTCTTAGTAAATAAATGGTTTTAAAATAAAGTGGAGACAAGTAATAAGGCCTGTTCTGAATAGTTTGGAGGCCCAGATGTTACCTGATGGGAGGCCTTTCTCATGTAATATCTTGTAATTTACTTAACCTTGCTAATATTTTATAGCCGTAACTGCAGTGCAGTAAGAACTCTGCAGTCGTTCTGTAGGGAACTCAGCCCTAAAACTGCATATAAAAATTCCATGCTGCTGAAGCTTGCTGTAGTTCAACTCACTGACCCACTCAGTGGTTTTATGAGCAATTTAAACTAAAAACACCTGTTTAGAAATTTTAACGCTGTTCTGGAGAATTCCAAAGTGGGTTTCCATTGTGAAAGAGTCATAAGAACAAGCTTGCATTGCTAATTGCCGTATATCCTTCTCATATGTTGTTGGGGGTTGAGAAAGTTTTCTTTTTGTGTGTGTATGTGTTCTTTTCTTCTCCTCTCAAAGGAATTTTTTCCCATGTTAAGGGACGATTGCTGGGGTACTTAAAAGAAACAAAGGACCTAGCCAGCCACAAGGGAGGGGCCCAATTGTCCCTTTTTTGGTCTTGGTGGCGTCTTCTCAGGTGGGGGAGCAGAGACATCTCGAGATTTAGAACTGGAAAAAAGAGGTGGGTAGGGTGCTTGGGACTCAATGCTCTCC
>VYZQ01051884.1:0-68533 GCA_013400655.1 Mystacornis crossleyi
CCGGGAGCCCGTGACAGGTGGAGCGGCCCCCGCCGGTGCGCGCGCCCCCGCGGCTGTCACGTGGCGCGGGCCGCCGCGCGCGCTCAGCGCGAGACTCACGGAAAGTCTCGCGATGCCTCGGGGGCCTCAGGGCGTGAGGGCGGGGAGGGCCCGGCCCGGCCCCGGCTGGAGCGGTGGGAAAGCCGCGAAGGACGGAAATGGAAACACCTGGGAGTTTGGGCTTCTGGGGACGCCTCGCGTGAGTAAAGCTCTGAATTTCTTCAGGCGCGGAAAGGAAAGCGGGCTTGCTGCTTGCTTCCCCTGCTTCATACGGCGTAGCGCAGTTCCAGCCCGACTTGCGGATGAAGCGTTACCTGAGCATCATACAATGCCTTTAGGGACCTACAAGATCTTCTCATTCCAATCTCTTGCCGTGAGCAGGGACACCTAGACCAGGTTGCTCAGAGTCCCATCCAACCTAGCGTTGAGCGTTTCCAGGGATGGGACATGCACGCCTGTTCCTGTGCCTCCATGCCATCCTTGGGTTCCTTGATTCCTTCAACCTTCCCACCTCAACCAGGAACTCGGGGACCACGTTTCCCTTTACAGTACCACACAGCCAGGAGGCTTTAGGGCTTTTTATGTAAGGTGTTTGCAGATCATTCGCTCTTGGCTCCGCTGTGGTGTGCACAAGGAGGTGAGTCCTGCCGCGGATATGTGAGGGCCCAGCTCATCCCCATTTTGCTGGAAATGTATCAGAACAGCCTTCTGTAACAGCACTGCATCACTTCTCTGGTGTCTGGCTGAAGCTCCATGTCTGGGTTGGCTTTTCCCTATTGAATTTCTTGTTTGATGATTGCCAAGTGCTCTAAAGCAAAAGTAAAGTCTTTAGCTGCCTTTGGGAATTGGGTGAACAAGGTCAAAGACCAGCCTATGCAGGGGATGCTGCTCCTTGCTGGTTCTCCTTTAATTGCCACTCACCAATCATGCTCACGACTCTGAAGCACGCTTCTGCCTCTGTGTTAAACTAACATGTGTCAGTGATGTTTTTCAGGTGGATCCTCACGTGTTTTCTGGTCCTGGTGGTGCAGAGACACTGGCAGGAATGGAGACCTGGTCAAAATAAAGTCTTAAATAATGCAAATCAAGGCTCAGAGTAGTGTGTCCATGCTCCTCTTAAAAACAGACTTTTGTAATGTAGCTCTGCTTTCTGATGCAAATCCAGGAAGAACAAAAAAAACCCACCTGGGTTTGATGATGTTGCGTTTCTTCATACAAGTCAGCAGCCAGTTTAAGAGTATTGGTATAAGAGACAGCCATTTGTGTTTAAAGGACTTTACAAGTTTGGAGTCCAGATAAAGCCCAAGTTCTTTTTGGTTCTGGTAATGGGCAATGCTCTGTTAATAGTGGAAAAACCAGTGATCGAACATCTGCGTTCGTCTGTATTGTCCATGGCTTCTCTGTCAGGGACTTTCTCAGCAGTTTCCTCAGGTGCCAAAATCAGTGCCACGGGCTTGACTGGTTGGAAATGTGCCATAAATACGGGATTTCAATGCAGATTGTTTCTGAAGATCTTGACTCTCAGGTGTAAAGTTTTCACTTTGCAGTATCCCATGTATAAATCAGCAGAAAGGAGAGCAGACAAAACCATTTCTCAGTGGAAGGAATCATTTCTCTTGCTAAACTGCAGAGCAAATCAGGAGACTCTAGTAGCAGAGAGTCCTAGTCCAGCTGAAACTTGTGTGCACCTGAAGTCACAGGAACTGAGTTACTTCTCAAGTACTGTCAGGCTTATTTCTTAACCCCCTATACCCTGCCTGAATTGCTGGGATTGAATTTCCTTTATTTCTTTGTTTGTTTATTTGCTGTCACTTCCAAGGTAGCAAATTTGAAGGAGCAATAGATCAGTCCCTGTTGGATACAACTGAAATCTCACAGTCTTCTATAATCCAGACATACTTTGTAGTCACCTGCAGCAAGATTCACCCTGGTAAAACAATGGTGCTAGAAGCTGGGTATAGCAGTTCAAACTGGGGTTTTATTCCTGCTTTTTGAAGTTCTGGGCAGCTGCAAGCCTTGACTTGTTAAGCAAGTGAGGGCAGTGGTCATCTCCGTACCCAGGAAGCTCAGGAGCCACATGTGATCTCTGCTGACACCGCTGTTTAACACAGGATGTGCAGGTGTGGAGTCAACCTTACGCTCCCAGTAGCTCAGGAGACCTCTGACTATGAGGCAAATCCTTTTATAGTAGAGCAGGCAAAATGTGACGAGACAGCCTTGGATTCCTGTGACAAGGTGCACATAGTGGAAGACAGCAAAGAAAAAAGCAGGCTAACCAACAGAACCCACAGGTTGCCATTTTGTGTCCTACAAACATAAATCTAACACTTGATTGTTGCCATCTAGCCAAATTTTAGTCAACCTGCCTGAAATACGTGGCTATTTGGCATGTGAGGGAAAGCAGCATAAACTAGTAAAGCCTGGCAATAGGTTAGTCACGGAGAAAGCAGTTTCATTAACACTTTTCTTTTTCAGCATTTGTTTTCCCTACTATTGTTTTCTTCATTTACTCTGAGGTAAAAGAAGAAAAGCTTAAATTACTAAACTGTTCTCTTGATAGTTGGAACAAAAAATCCTGTGGTGCTTCATTTTTGTACTTCAGCAGTGGCTTCTCTATTGTCCAGAGGTTTATAGTAAAATAACCTGCAATTTTCATGTTCCCTGTGCTACCCACATTAAAGTTCTGATGAGCGTTGTGTGATGTTCTATGTTTTGGCGGCATATGGTGGTCAAAGTGGGGAAGCTGATCTAAACCCCGAGGTTTTGGGATGTTTTGGGGTTTCCCCCCCCCCCCCCCCCCAAAAAAGGCAAATGCTCTTGCTGGCAATAAGGAAAATCAGTACAAGGGTAGGAGAATTATTACTGAAAATAGGAAAAAAAGATACCCTGATACTATTTATCACTATACTGATTAAAAAATTGCTCTTTAATCTCAGAAATACTTTACTAACTTTTGGTAGTAAGGGGAGTAAAAGTGAACTGGTCTGGGAAATGCATTGTTATAAAAAAAAATACATGTTTTTTTATAATGAAAGTTTTTAAACAAGGCTAAATGCTTTGGGTATTGACTTGATTATTATTGTTCTGTCTTGCTGGAATCATGTAGTCATTTTTGTCTATTGCCCTCTGTGTCCTTGGGTAGCATGACTTTAAAACCTGGATTGTCTTTGAAAGGCTTAATGCTGGAATTCATCTGGGATTTAAGTGGTAATTCATGGTCAGAGGAAGTCTGTGCAGTCACCAGGTAAGCAGTAATATCCATCCCTGTGCAGCAACGTGTCAGCAATTCAGTCTAAACATGGAAAATCATGAATTTGTATCATGACCTTAACTATATTCTGAGCTGTTTCATGCAATTCAGGAAGCAGGGGGGTGTTTGGGTATTCTGTAAATTTGCTGTGTAAGAGAGACCAGTTCTCTGCATGCCAGCATGAACAGTGACCTGTTTGCTGAAGCTCTACCAGTAGCAGAAATGACTGCTAGAAGAGCTGTACCCTATTTTTGCAGTATATAGATCTATGTTTTACTCACTGACAATTTCTGCTGACTTGGAGAAATAAATAATGTGAAAAATTATACTTTTCCAGGAAGTGGTTCCTTTACAATACTTCTGTTGGTAGATTTTTGGATTTTTTTTTCAATTGTGCCTGTACCTCCCACCTCCAGCACTTTTGGTTGTGTCTTTGGTGTGTATTCCACACATGGAAATGCTTTAATTTATGGTTATGGTTTCGGCAGGTGAGTAGGTGAATGTCTGCCATCCCCCTAGGTAGGAACTGCATGTGGCAGCTTATGATTTGGCACCTTCCAAAGAAATCACCTCTTTGACAGGAGATGATCCTGAACAAGGATCTCTGCTCTTCCAAAACTGTCTAGAGAAACCCAGATTTCTTGCATTTGTTTCTCTGCAGGGATTTGATGTGTCTGTTGAGAAGATGAAAAAATACTGTGTTTGTATTTGTTCTCAGATTGACAATTGTAACTTAATAGAATTTGCCAAATGCTGTAAAGAAGAGATGGTTTTGTATGTACTGACTTGACATTAGTTGCTGGGATGATACCTTTGTAGCCTACTGGTTTTCTGGCTTGGAAGCGAAAAACAAGTAAATCACACTTCTAAACCAGCTCTAAGCAAAATGAGGAGGGATTTTGTGTAAACATTGGAAAAGAGCCAATCCTGATGCTCAGCAAACCAGGTGAATGGATATCTTGTTAACTACTGTGAATCCTGGGACAGAATCCAGTATTATCCAAAATACTTTATGATCTGGTATTTTTGTTTTTCTCCTAAAAAAGAGGATGTCACATACTCCTGCTCAATTTAATTTAGTGTATCATATGCAAATCTTTTTGACAAAGTATCTGGGAATTACGTATTTTAAAAGCCTCAACTTGCGTGTATATTGCTTTTTTAATATTTTTGTGGACGTCTAAAAGGACAAAATCTTCAGTAATCAATCTAAAACACTATTTTGGTTGTAGTCTCTCTTCCTTGTCCATTTCCTACCACATCAGCCACTTTTAAAATCAGGTATTTTGTACAGGTAATGGTAGATACTAAACCTTGTAGTGGTGCACAGATGAGAGTTTTAAAGGTGCAAACAGCAGAAGCAGCTTTGGGACGTTGGATGTGGCAGAGTCAAAGCTTTGGCTCAAGAAGCTCCATCTTGCACTTACTAAACACAAACAATGACAGTTCTCCATCCTTGTCTAAGCACAGTTCAGGATTCCCTCACAGCAATGGGTGAGTCAGGCCATTTCAAATGAAATAAAACATCATGCTTAAATCTGAAGACTTAGTTGCTGTAGGACAACTCTCTTTATATTTTTGAATGTTCCCAAAATGAGGTGGCATCCTGTTTATTTGATGTATGGAATACAATGAGTACGAACCAGGGTTCTACTCAAATCGTGAAAACGTGTTCATCGTATAAAACTGGAAGATAAGCAAAACACCAAACTGAAATTTGCTTTTTTTTTTTTTTTTGCTTTCTGTTTTTTATTTTCTTAAGTTTGTTATTATCAAGAGGCAGATTATGTTTAGAATTTCTCTGGGGGTTTGTGCTCCACTGTGCCTTCTGCATGTCAATAAGAGTTGGATCAGGCCTCACATCCTGAGACCACCAGGACGGTGGGAGGAAGGCAAGTAGTTTGTACCATCAGCCTGACAATCGTGCCTTTAAGTACATTTCAGTGTGTAACCCTGCCTTTAAGTACCTTTTTCCATGCTTCCCCCTTCAGCTGCACTTCAGTTGGGAACCTGTGAAACAGGAAATCCCTAGGAATGGCTGGGAGAATTTCCCATCTTACAGTTTCTCAAGATATGTTTTGGTTTCTATTTGCAAGTTTGCAGTTGTGTATTTGTATAAATATACTCAGTACTACTGGAGTCAGTTTGTGGATTCTTCTCTAATGGTGTTTTGGTTTGGTTTCTTGTCTGTAAATGAGTCCTGTGGTGGTTTACTCCTGTGAGGAAAGTTAAAACAGTGTTTTTCTCCCTGGATATATAATCCCAAACTGAAAGCTGAGTGAGAGGAAGGAAATTGTCATTGGTCTCAATGGGACAAAAGTTTCTTGGGAAATAGGGCAGCAAAGGGAAGCTTCACTGAGAATCTGCAATGTTTTCCAAAGCCTTGATATCCTTAACTTGGTTGCCACTAGTGGATACACATAATTTCACTGTAAATTGTGAATTCAAATCTTCATGTAACAAAATACTTGTCCAGTGGCATCTTAGTACCAGTGAGGAGAAAGTTCCTCTAACATTCCTTCCTCTCAGTCAAAAATATCCACATCCCCTGATGAACTCAGATGCTTACATGTAGTAAGCATGGTCTTACTTTGGTCTAGAGACCATGAAAGTAATGATGCAATTGGCACTCTTCTAAGGACATAAACGTTTGAAAGTGTATGGATGCCTTTCTTCCCAAGGGTAAGCTATATAAAAAAGGACCAGGGTATAAAGAAATTTACATTGCCCTGTTCAGGTCATAGTTGTTTCCTGTACAAAAAAGAGGACAAATGTGTGATTTTTAAAAACTTCTGTTATTGATCATGTAATTGTGGGTTTGTTTGTGGGTGGTTTTGGGGTTTTTTTTAGTAAGTGATTTGTTTTGTTTTCACTACATATTCCTTCAGTGCAGGCACATTTCTAATTAGTAATCCCACCATCCTGAGGACCTGAACCTGCACGTTCTGGAATACCTTCTGAAGAGACTTCCTGCTCAGTCAGGACAAAGTCCCACATTTAATAGATCGCTCGAGGAACGGGCAGAAAATTTAAATGCTTATCAGAGTTCCTTTATTCATGAAATTGGGCAAGACACAGGTTTTCTTGCAAATTCAGTGTTGTTCCTGGTTTCTGTTACAGCAACACACGCTAAATGAGACACCCTGCACTATTTATGCTTCTGTCTCTGAAAACATAACTGAATACAATGTGTATGATTAGTGAAGAACAAGACAGCTACTGTTAAGCCTCTTTTATGAATCAATTTAATTTTTTCATATCTATGTAGGGTTATTAATTTTACAGTGTAGGTGCTTCTTGTCAGTGGTCTGCAAAATACACATGGGAAACACAAGTGGGAGGATCACAGTTTCTGTCTCCCAGGTGGAGTGGTTTGGTTCCAAACTCTGCCGTGGGTGGGTGGTTTGGTGCTGTACAAGAAAGGGAGATCCCAGCAGCAGCTGCCTGGTGCCCAGCAACGGGACAGGAGGAACGGGCAGAAACTGATGGCCAGGAACTTTCACCTGGACATGAGGAAGAGTTTCTTTCCCGTGCAGTGACCGAGCACTGAACAGATTGCCCAGAGAAGGTGTGGAGCCTCCCTCACTGGAGACACTCCAGACCCCTCTGGATACAATCCTGCGCTCTGGGGTGACCCTGCTTGAGCAGGGAGGTGGGAGCAGGTGACCCATGGTGGTCCCCTCCAGCCTGACCCATCCTGTGATTCTGTGAACAAAGAGGTCAGGAGAGGAGAGGGCAAGGTGTATAAGGTGAATTTGACCACTGGCTGAACAGAGGCCTTTTCTTTAACCAACTTCTTGCCCAGTCACTTACTCCAACTCTTCTCTCTGTCCTTGCAGTTTTCCACTAAATGTGTGGAACATGAAAGTTCTGTTAAAATGACAAAGTGTCTGGCAAAAAGCAGAAATGATCACATGGTTTGGGGTTGGTTCGGTTTTTTCCCCCAGTCTTAGCCAAACAAATGACCGTGTCAGCACTTCGCCTAAACTGACACAGCTGGGTAACCAAAATGATGGTGCCTCAGAAAGAGTCACGTGGCATCTATTTGGGAAAGGCAACCCCTGCTTCTGACAGTCCCCTCCCAGCCACTGTTACCAACCCTGTGCCATCCCTCAGCAATACTGATTTAACTGTTTGCAAATCGGTGCTGGAAACTGAGGTAAAGTCATTGAAATAACCTTGATTTAAAAAATTAAACAAACCAGCCTCAATCCCCCAAAAGAAAACCCAAACAGAAAAAACCCCCAAACCAACCAAACAAAAAAGGTCACAACAAATAGAACCCCAGAAATTTCCAGAGGGGAGCTGAAAGCTGCTTCGAGACAACTTCTATGGTCATTATTCCCATGCAGTATTGTGTGGCACATTGAAAAATACTTAAGAATAACATCAGTTTAATGTGAAATTAAATGCCAGAACGGATGATACAGTGGTTGCATTATTGAGTAGCATACTGAATTCAATTAAATCTTGTCTTGTTAATAAATCTTGCATCATTGCTGACAGCTGCTGTGAAGAATCCTGAGATTGTTTTGTAAGGACATTCAGCCTGTTCCTAGCAGTGCCTGAGGAGCTGGTGGATGGCTGCCCAGCACAGTAAAATGATTGCATCTTGTGAGGGTGACTGCAGATTGCTACCACAGTAATAAAAACCAAGTTAAAAATTACAAAAAGCTGGTACCTCTAAAAGCTTATGAGCCATAGAAATGACCTACTACTAACTCCTTATTACCTCTGAGTAATTGTTGATTAAGTTGCCAGTTAGATTTTAAGTTGGACGAATTGGACAAATTGCTGTTGGTCTTTATCACTATCTCTCTTTTTCTGCTGTTCTTGTACTGATGCAGCAGCTGTTGCTGGGAATCAAACCCCCAATGCACAGAGAAGGAGGAATAACTCATTTTTCCAGATAATACTTGCTGCGTTATCTGTGTACACATTTCTTTCCCAATGGAACATGGACAAAAAGGGGCAAGTTCTACACAGCTGGCAAGGCTAAAAAAGAAACATAATCTACAACTGATGAAGCTGGTAAATTATATAGGAAAATAATTCACACTCTTCTTTCATGCTAAAGAAAACTCTTACCAATTTTTTTTTATCTGATTACTGTTCTTACACTTTTTTTTATGTCACTGTTTCCAGAAATTTTTAGGAAAGAATTTGTGTCTTTTATATTAATTCTTAGGTTTAGAAGTACACAGATTATCTCCCTGAACTAACCACTCCCTCTGAAGCCCAGCTTTGAAATGTTTCCATCATACTTACTGAGGAGTTTAGGAATAACAGGTGTCCATTCAGAGAAGTGTTTAAAGTAGCAATAAATAAACAATAAAGACCATGAGGGTTAAAGATTAAAAATTAAACTTTTAACTACTATCTCCTTTCTTTGTAGCCTTAATACGTGCACTGTGATTCCTCCTCTACATTAACATTCAGAAAGTTTTTCCCCATGAACATGTAATTGTTTGTATTAGAAGCTTAACTGTTGTACTTGAAATTAGAATCACGCCTGTGGGTATTTAAAATGGAAGAATAATACCAGCTAATGACTTCAGAGTAACTAGTAAAATTACATCAGGGAGAGTACATCAGATTTTGCAGATTGGCCAAATTTATATTGATGAGAAATACATAATATTTAGCTCAGTAAAATTTAATGAAACCAAGCATATATTGAGGAAAGGGAAGTGTGCAGGCTTATTTGCTGCAGTGTGTGGAAATTGGTTAACTTTTTATTTCAGAGATAAATGAAGTTCTGCTTTATGGAAATTTCTGATTATTTTTCTAAAACATTGTTACTCCTTTTGATGTAAACAGTTATATGGTCTTGCAGATAGGTTTCTTTAAGAAATTAAATTTACTGAAAGTTGTTTCTTCACAAACAAACATATTTCTTCACCAGGAGTCCACAGAGGCATATTCCTGTGCAGAAAGAACTGAGTTGGTGTGAAATATGAAGGAAACTAGAAGAGCTGCAGTTCAGAGTTCCAGGTGTTTTCTAGAAAATACATCACTTTTCAGGCTGTAACAACTTTGTGACATCCTTTTGTGTTCAAAGATAGCGCACACCTCTCCAAAGAATGCACGGCTCTTCCCTTGGGCCGTGTCAGCGGGCTCCAGCATTCAGGTCGTTTACAGCCATCATCTGGCTTGCCATGTGAGCTGTGATTTGTATCACAGGTTCTGTTTTAATTCCTCCAGGAAGTACAACTGCTTCTCACTTTTATCCTCAGAATTTGGTGTACCTGCATCCTCCAGTTTCAGGAGAGTTTTCTTAATCCAAACCGCCAGGTGCTATAAAGGACTTCTTGCTGTGGAAAGTACCAGAGACAGCAGTTTGGATCTTGATATTAATTGCAAAGAGCCAAGATGTTCACGATGAAAATAGGATCTGTCTTGTGAACGTCCTAGTGAAGATAGAGAATCTGAAAAGATTAGAATGGAATTAGTTAATTAATTTAGTTAGTTAGTTATAAAATTAGTTGGAGAACTTCTGGTAAAATACCGGACACTTCAATAAAGGTGTTACAAAAAAAGGGAAATGCAAATTCAAATGCGTCCGTATTTTAATGAACCAGATAAATCTTTTAGGCAATCAGTGGATGCACAAGACCTAAAATAGAATGATATAAATCTCATTTTTAAAGTTGGGCAGTTTATTCAGAGAATGAATGAAATTAAGAGCGTGTGTGTGATGTTCTACTAGCAGAGCAATGCTATAGTGAATGAACAAAAAGGTAAGCCTAATAATGTTATCCACAGAACATCTGAAAGGAAGCAGAACAGAACAACATGTTTTAACCAAACAGCTCACAAAGCAGGCCTCTGATGTATCAAAGCCAATTAGGACAGAGTCCAACAATCACAAAAGATATTTAGTCATAAAGAGACACCCAGCAATGTTTTGTCTTATCTCTGAAGCAGATCATTAAAGGCTTCCTGTCATATTTCTTCATGACTTCTTTTCAGGAAAATCTATTTGCCTCTTCTTGGGAGGAGATTGGGACCTACCAGAGCACCTCACTTGGCCCACTCCCAGCCACCCCGTGGGCTGCGATCCAGGCAGGGAACAGCAATCGACCTGCAACAGCAGAACTCTGATTGCTGCCTTTCCTCATTGTCCTCATCACGCTACACAATGTTGGGTCAAATTTCTGATCCCATCCAATCTGTGGCACACATGCAGAGAAGCTTCTGGATGTACCAGGAAGTCATTGCAGCACGAAGCTGAGCCAGGAGTTTTGCCACAGCAGCAAGTCTGGGTGCTGCTGGCAGGGCACAGCCGCAAATTCCTGAGGAAAAGATTGGAATTACCTATAACGGTTAATGAAGGGAGCAGCAGGGCGGGCACCCTGTGAGAAGTTTCTCTTCCTGTCAACACCATCTTTTGCTTTCATGATTTTATATGTGATAGTCCAGGGCACAATCCCAAAACAAAACAACAACAACTCTTTTTACATTTGAAGAAAGTCTGGATGGAATAGTGCTCCAGCAGGTTACTGGGGAGACTTTCATTCCTGTATATATGAGAAATGGAGGGGGGGAATAGAGGGAATTAGGCCGCCTGTATCCCTGACTGATGCCTAAAGGTTCCATTGTTTATTTTTACATAGATAGCAATATTTTAAAAATAACTCTTCAGATGAATGTATTTACGTGCTATCAGTTGGCTCTTATTCTTTCTGACCTTTCTTGGCCGTCCTCCACAGCCTTGTAATGGAAATCACTGCACAGTTCTTCTCTACTCAGCCTCGGGGTTTCTAACTCAAATGTATCACTCTTCTGGGGGGAAATGTGTGTGCCCCACAAGGATGTTTTTCCAGGCTTCCTCCTTGTCACACTAAAATCAATGCAAAGCGTGTCCTGCTGTTTTTCTAAGCAGGGAGAGAAATTGTGTCATCTTCCACCACAGACATTTCATTGCCACTTGACCTGCCTACAGTCAACTGTTAAATCCTATCCATAGGTAATCTGACTTTCTAATGGAAAGTGTTTTGGTTTAGAAAAAGGCAGATAGTGTCAGTGTTTCTCATGCAGGTTCTTGCCCTCGCTTATTTCAATTTATCCTTTGATAACAAAACAACTGAATATAATACATAAATATCAGTTTATTTTCTGAAATGAAGTGAACTTCATCCAAACTCAAAATCCTGACACTTTTAGCATTTGCAAGTACACACTGAATAAAAATATTTTGACTGTCAGATAATCTGTCAGTAACACTTACATCATTCAATGAGAGAACTGTTAATTTCCAGACTAATTTATTGGGAAAACAATGCATTTACTGCAGTGAAATACACTACTGGATGCTAGAAAAGCTACATAACATTTTTGCAAGTGAAGTAGTTGGCTTCAGAATGTGGAATATTCTCTTGTGACAAAACATGGGAAGAGATCCTTGCCAGAAAACATCAGTGAAGAGAATGTACCTGCAGAGAGAGGATGGTCCCAGACCTTCAGGAAGCTTTAGGATCCTCATGCATGAGGCAAAGAGGAGGAGTGCTCAGGGTCGTACTCCTCACAGAACAGGCTCATGGGGTGCAAAGGATCAGACACCAAATGCTTTACTTGGAGTGATTTTTAAAAGCTGGAGAAGTTCTCAGCACTGTGGTGCCGTGCCCGGAACAAGGCGCTGTCTCTGGGCAGAGGCGGTGGCTGGCACAACGCAGTCATGGCTCTGGAGAGTTCCACAGTGGTTGGGTTTACCTCCTCCAGTTCTGCTTCACCGACATTTCTCAGTTGCCTGTGTCTGTTCAAAAGTAGTCTTGCTGCTGTAGGGGAATGTCAGAGCACTATGTGTGATGGTGGTGGTGATCATTCCCAGAGTGCCCAGAGGACTGAATTCCAGGTTTTTGTGTGGTGCTGTTGGATGGTGTCAGTCTGAGGCTACAGAGTGTGTATGCCTTTCAGCTGGCATAATTTGTGTCTCATATTGACTTACACATAAAATTTAAGTTATAATTGTAGCTTCTTGGAAAGAAAACAAGGGATTTTTCATGCATTCTATTGTGTAATTAACAAATAGTAAATTGTTACCCTGCTTGTTGCTCTGGTTGGCAGTGACAATAAAAGTCAGGATTTTTCAGGAATAAGCAAGACCACATCGTGGAGGAAAATCATCAACTTTAAAGATTATTCAGCACTTAAAGAAAGGAGTTTGCAGCATAGGCAATCTCAGCTTTCAAGGACTTCTTAACCCTGCCCATATCTCATTAGCCCACCAAGTCTCATTGGAACTTTCCTTGATGGTTGGTGCCACTTGTGGTGCTCCAAGAGCTGCTTCTTCCAGAGGCTTTTTTCCTGTGCTTTCCCTGATGCAGGAGATGTTCTCCCTTTTCAGAGAGACTAAGCCATGAGATTCAGGGAATGAAATTAATTCTAAGCTTGATGTGTTCTGTGTCACTTCTAAAAATTACAAAATAAAATGTCTAAGACACCATTTTAGATTGTTACACCTTACCTCATCTATATCAATCTTTTATTCCATTGTCACTTTTAGTTGAAAGACAACAAATTATTGTGGAACTTCCTTCTTTTATAATTTTCATTTCAGTGAAACTAAAAAATTATAAACTCTTTCCATATTCATCTTTATTTATCTGTCTTATTTGTTCTTCTGCATTCTTTTTTCTGAAGCAGAACAGAGGAGGGGGAAAGAGAAGGCTGAGGGTAAAAGGAGGAAAGGAAAGAGTAAAACAAAATCAAACGCAAGGAGAAGAAAAAGGTTTTTATCTTTTTGCATAGAAACTTTTAACTTGAGAAAATATCCTATTTATAGGGTTTACAGTTATCCCATACAGGATAACAATAGTTTGTCTTCTAAAAAAAATTCTCTACCATTTCTAATGTAAATTAGCACAGCTCCACCTAGGTTAGTCAAGGACAAGCTACACAAACTTCAGCGACTGTATTACCCATACTTAATATGTTTTAAAATACTTCATCCAAGATGTGCATATGGTGTCTGAGTTAGGGATTGAACGGCTGTAGCCTTTAGCCTTCCCCTCTGTCTCCTCACTGTCATATTTTACTCACAGTCTTACTGCTTCAGACTTGGATTATCAGCCCTCTTTTGTCAATAAAGCATCCAGCCTATTAGAACCTTTTGTATAAATTATAATCATAAGAAATTTGAGCCCAATTCAACTAAAAAAATACAGTATTTCTGCAAAATCCTAGCCAATTTTAATAAGAAGCAGTTTAAGCTTTTTGAAGTGCATTCTGATGTTGTTGTGATTTATGTGCTGTCAATTATTTTTGTACGTATTGAAAAAACCTGTCAAGTTTCCATCTCACATTTCATAAATCAGGTTTTTCTGTATACAAAGCACGTGTCAGAAATCAGAATCTAAACAAGATGCCAGTTGGCTTCTCCATGTGGCAGCTTGTAAACAGAAATATTTGGGGACTGCGCATTTGTGACATGCCATGTAATGTCATGTATAAACAGCAGTTATTGGGAAATGTTCTGTTCCTCTACATTGCTAATAAGACAGTAAATCATGCTTGCACTGCTGTGTCACAGTGCAGCAGGTAGAACTTTCCAGATTCAGGTGGTGGTTGTGTTTTTACCAAATAGGTGCACTGAGAGGTTAAATGTTTTATTAGTGACCTACCTGTGCATCAGGGTGATATGTCAAAACTGACGTGGTGTTTTGTACATTTGTCTTTAAGTTATTTGGAAATTTTTTCCCCTATATGAGCTGTGTTTTGGTCAGGGACAAATTGTGGTTCTGCTGAAATCAGTGAAGCACTTTCCACTAATGTCAGAGGACAGGGGAAGGATACAGTGTGTCTGCTCAGGGTGATGTAAAACCTGGCCCTTGCCGAAGAGGAAGTCCTCGTGTTGCTTCCACCCATGGCCATATGTCTGGTTGCATCTTTCATGCAGGGTTAGTGATCCAGGTCTGGGGCCTCCAGCACAAGAAAGACGTGGACCCATTGGAATGAGTGTGGAGGAGGGTCATGAAGTTGGTCAGGGGGCTGGAGCACCTCTGCTATGGAAGGGGCTGAGAGGGTTCAGCCTGGAGAAGGCTCCAGGGAGACCTTGGAGCCCTTCCAGTGCCTGAAGGGAGCCTGCAAGAGAGCTCTAGAGTGGCTTTTACAAGGGCCTGGTGTGACAGCACAGGGGGAAATGGCTTCAAACTGAAAAAGAGTAGATTTAGGAAGAAATTCTTTATTGTGAGGGTGGCGAGGCCCTGGCACAGGTTGCCCAGAGAAGCTGTGGCTGCCCCATCCCTGGAAGTGTTCAAGGCCAGGCTGGATGGGGCTTGGAGCAACCTGGGATAGTGGAAGGTGTCCCTGCCCATAGCAGAGGGGTGGAACTGGAACCCAAAACACTCTATGGTTCTATGATCACGGGGCTGGGCAGAAAGCAAAAGCAGTTTGCTGATCCACCTGAAGTGTATCACACGAAAGAAACAATTATTGTGATAATTCCCAGGGCAAACAGTGTCAGCTGCTGTTCACATAGTGCAGGTTCCAAGGTGTGAATCAGCATCCATGGGATTTAAATTCAGTAAGATAAGAACACAAAAGGCACTACTGCTACAGTATTTTATTCCATGAAAACCAAAACAAACAGGGTAAGTCTTGTGGAGAAAATGTAAAGGCACATTATCTTCCCAATAGAAATGCAGCTGGAAAAGGCTAAAGCAAATCATGTTTAACCAAAAAGGTTGAGCAGGATTAGGAGGAAGACTAGGATGAACTCCAAGTAGTTGTTACCTGACTGGCTGCTCTTTAACTGAGCATTGTAGCACAGAAGGTTTCAGGCAGGGCTGGGCATCATCAACAGGCCCAATGTATCAGTGCAGGACTTGGAACTATTCAAAACCCCCAAGCATTGTTATTGTTACTTAGTCAATGATGCGGATTCTTTTAACATTTTAACCATTTTTGATTTTTGTCAGGCCTGCAAATAAACATTTATAGGATCCTCTATGAAATGATTTGTTGTTCTTTTGCTACTGTGTCTAGTAAAATAGTCTGGTGTTTCTGTTCACGTCTTGTTATTTTTTGTGCCACATCCAAATTTGCAAAATCAAATACCAAATAATAAGAAAACAATGAACTGTGCAAAGGTAAGTAGCTTCCTACTATTGTGACCAGGGGGTGAAAATGATGGTTTTATCCCCATATCAAAGTAATCACACAAATATATGAACCTTATATCCTTAATTTGTTTTCATAGGTTTCGAAATCTCACTTTCACTTTCAGCCAAACATAAAATAATAATGGTTCTAAATGCCTGTAGATTATTTAATTAAAACAGAGTAAATTAATTATTCATTCTCAGCTAAGTAATACAAAACAGACTTCGTAGGGTGAAAGCCAGGACTGGGGTACTGACTCTGAAATTTCTTTATCTCAAGAATTTTAATAAATTCCTTATTTTTTCCTTCCTATTATATTTACACACTCTGTGGTATTTTCTCTTTATAGTAGATGTCTGTAATTCCAAATTATAATTCCATCCAAGGTTTGTGGAGGAGTTTTGGCAGTTGAAATGTGCTTTTGCTGCTTTATTAAGTTTGACTGCCTGCCTGCAGACTTTGTATGGACTTCTGTAGTTCAGACTTACTTGTTTAATTGATAAATAGTTTTTCACAGAATTTGTATTCCCAGCCATGCACCCTTTGCCCAGCTACTTCTGTAATTATTTCAAAGGGAGGAAACTGGTAAGTCATTTAGGAAATAAGGAAGGAAGGTGATTATTATCATGAATTACCAGAATTAACATGAATTCTGACATGCAAACGCCAGAGGAATGCAATAATGCAAAAGCAGACCGAAAACAAGAAATTGCAGCACTCTTGGCCAGGTGTGACTGGGTCCTGCTAAGGTTGAGGACAGAGCTGCTCCAGGGGAGGGACAAGCCTGGATGACAGAAATGCTGGATGAAACCTGGAAGCAGCATCAGGCAAGTGTATACAAAAAAAACCCCAAAACAATGCAGTTCTGAGCAGCAGAGAAGACACACGAGGCCAGCCTATACTGCCTTGTTTTCACTTTTGTGATCGCATTTGAAATACCAATTTCAGTTTCATCTCCTTAGCAGAAAAATAACTAGGGGATTTACAAAAGATCAGAAAACTGGCAGGGAGGTTAAAAGTCATGATTTAATCAGAAAGATGTTAAAAAAACCACCCAAACATGAAATTGTTACTGATTATCCTAATTAGCAATCTCTGGAGGGGTGGGATGGAGTTAGAAAGCTCCCTAAGCTTTGGATCCCAAGGTCTGATATTATGTGTTTACAGTTTCAGAGACTAACATTATTAGCAAAAGAAGGGAATATTGATCGTGTTTATTGTGCTTCTTGGTTATCCCATTCCCAAAATTTGCCACATGTTTCTGTATACTTCTAAAACAGGTTTAAATATCCCAGACTGATGTACAGTAGAAATACATAAGCTGAGGAAGTCCTACTGCATCAGGAAGGGATCTAGACGGCAACTCATTAAATAAAATTAAAGGAAATAGATGAAATGTAAAAGTAGAAGATTCAGGCTAATTATTAGCAAACATTTAGTTACTGATGTCTACATGGCAGCATAAATCATTCCTTTGAACATTTAAACTGGATAGGAAAAGACATGGAAAACTCAGTGATTAATTTTGTAGTGGTTGGGTGTATTAGGATGACTAATAAAATAGGGTTTTAATATCTAAAATCTGTACTTCATCCTTCTGAAACTGCATATACAGGCATGCAAGGGATAGAGGAATCTGACCCTGTAATTGGTGAGATCCAATAACTTCAATTTGTCAAGACAACCCCAAAGCACTCTCTGCTGCATGAGAATGAAGACTATAAATAAGTAATGTATTTATTTTTAAATAAATGGGAATGAGTAAATTTTCCCATATACCTAAACGCTCATAAATCATTGTGATTTACTGTGTCAGCCTTATTTTTCAGTTCTGCCATCTATTTCAGTTCACTTTAAAGGCTGTACATATTGGGAGATTGGCTACAAGATTTGCAATCTCTGGAAATCCAAATCTGCCAGAAAAAAATATGTCTGGAGGCTGAGCTTACCCCTTTACCTACGGGAGGAAGTGGCAGCACTTCTAATTAGTCACTGTTCCTGCTCAGAGGTGCGTTCTGTTTGTTACCCCAAACAGAATGCAGCTCTGCCTTGGATAAAGCTGTGCTGAGGATTTACTGGAAGGAACGTGAGTAACAGGGCTCAGTAGTAACCCTGGGTGGTTTTGATGCTGCGGAGGTGGAAGCTCAGTTGGAGGTGGTGTAAGAAGGGCCCAAGCAGGACATCGGTCCGTGCTCCTGCTGACCAGAGTGCTGGAAGTGACCAGGGCCACTGGAGCAGAGCTTCTGCCAGGTGTGCCCAGGTGGCCAATGGCACCTGGCCTGTGTCACCAACAGTGTGGCCAGCAGGAGCGGGGCAGTGACTGTCCCCCTGCACAGGGCACTGGTGAGGCCACACCTGGAGTGCTGTGTCCAGTTCTGGGCCCCTCAATTCAGGCAGGACATTGAGGGGCTGGGGTGAGTCCAGAGAAGGGAACGGAGCTGGAAAAGGAGGAGCACAAGAAAAGGAGGCTCAGGGGGGCCCTTATCCCTCTCTACAGCTCCTTGACAGGAGGGTGTAGCCAGGTGGGGTTTGGTGTCTTCTCCCAGGCACACAGCAACAGGACAAGAGGATACAGTCTAAAGCTGTGCCAGGGGAGGTTTAGGTTGGACATTAGGAAGAATTTCTTCACAGAATGGGTGATTAGACATTGGAAGGGGCTGCCCAGGGAGGTGATGGAGTCACCATCCCTGGAGGTGTTTAAGGAAGTACTGTGCATGGCACTTGGTGCGTGGTCTGGTTGACAGGGTGGTGATCGGTCACAGGTTGGGCTTGATGATCTCAGAGGTCTTTTCCAACCCAATTGATTCTGTGATTCTGATTCAGCTTTACAGAGTGTTTTCTATAAAAAGCTCCTTTTGATGTCTTAGTTTCATTCTGCTCATTTTTCATATCAAAGCCAAAACTTTTTTTCCTGGCAATTCTTTCATTTCACATCAGTTTGCAGCACAGTGAATTAACTCTTCCAAACCAGGAGTCGATAACATCTTGCTTCAGGAGGTGCCTAATCACTGTGATGAATTAGCCTAAAAAAATGAGAGACCTTTACAGATGACATTTTCATTTGCAGTGAGTTAAAGATGGATTTAGCAAACAGCTGCTTTCCACAACAGCCAGGATTTGTCATCTTACTCTTACATCAAGCATAAAGTAGTTATTTTATATAGGGAATTATGAAAGAGCCAAATAATTCTGGATTATTGATCTATTCATCTGCTGGGAGGTTATGAGTGAAAAATCTTTTGCTCTGTTGTTTTAAATTCAGATGTCATTAGTATAGAGCCTGCTCTAGGATCACTATGAAAGAAATTGATGTAATGCCCTCAGTGCTGCAAAATATGTTTCTTTCCCAAATAAAAATAAATGGAAGTTAAAAAAAGAACCAAAAAACCCCACCAAAACACCAACACAAAACAAAAACCACCACCACTACCAACAACAACAACAACAAAAAGTGTTTGGTAGCTTAGAAACCAGAATGTTTTACAGTAGCAAGATCAATCAAAAGCTGGCTTAAGACATTGAAGGATTGTACTTAATACTTTAGACATAAACAGCTTAACTACAGTGTAAATATTAATTATTACCCTTGCCTTCCAAAGGATCTATTTGCACTTATTTTCTTTGACTATCATCATAAAAAAGGTCAATTTTATGTGTAGTAAAAAGATACTTTTTCTGATTTCACGATAATTGCCTGTGGCCGTTTAATATTTCGCTGTGATTGAGACCTTTCCTCATTTACATTTCCAAAATCCTATTGACTCGATAGAACAGTAACATGTTGTGTAACTGTGAAAATTAGCACAGGGTGTGATGCTGTAAATAGCATTTGCACTAAAAAGTGGAACATGACTTGCTTTATTTATACCCAAGTAATTGAGAGTGCTTTGTAGTAATTTCTACTGTGTTTTTCTATATTTAGAAAAAAAACTCTGTCTTTTATAACAATGAGTAAGAAACTGCAGAAATCTTCCAGCTCAGAGCAGGTGTTTGCAGGGTTTTGCCTCTCTGCTGATTTACACAGTGCCGGTGTGCAGAGTGGCCGAGTCCCCTTCCAGCACACACCCTCCCGAGGTGCCCAGCTGAAGCCCTTGGATGCTCCTGCCTCCCTGGATCACATCACACTCCCATTCCATCCCCTCTCCTGCTCCTCTACTGGACTTTGCTGCCCGGTTTAATTTTTTTCACCTGAAGAGCAGAAACATTTCGGCTTTCTAATGTTACCACTTTCTTAAATAATTCCTTCTTTTCCTCTTCATGGTTCAGTTGTTCTAAATGTCCATTCGAACGCAGGCCAGAAAATGTTTTGGATGTAGGGTCAAGTCCAGTGGAGCATTCCCATTTCTTCTTTGAGTACTGTTATTGCTTGAGCAACTTTAACCACAGCCAAGTGCTAGACACAGACATTGTCCAGGAATCTCAGTGTGAGTAAAGAATTTAAGGAAGTTTTATGGAATGTTATTCTGATTCTTCTGATGTCATCATGAATTACTATGCAGAAGTGAAAATGGTGATATTATGAGTTAAACAGAGTTTGTACAAGGAGGCCCTTCAGTGAACACAGTTACTCAGAGCAGACTGTGGCTGCTCTGTGTGTAAGGTAAGGCACCAGAGGACTTTTTTGTGGACTTAGCTGGAAAGAAATAAAAATCCATATATAATTATTTCTTTACTCAGTGGAAGATGCAATTTATTTTGTAAACAGAAAGCAGCTGTTTTCAGCACCAGACATTGAACTAGAAACCCTGTCTGTTAAATAAGAGTGTTTAATAAATTGACAAAGTGAGTACTAATGAATGAGTTGATTTTAATACATATCACATTTCGCTGTAGAAAGCTCCTTATGTTTTATCTACCCACAGTTTTAATTTTATCCTCACTTGACATTCCCAGTAGGCAAGACCAAAAGCAAACTGGGCTATCCAGTAGTACCGATACAGATGCATTAAAAAAAGGGAAGAGAACCCTGGGATAAATCTGAACTGGACGAAAGGACAGAGAGGTGCCTGAACCCAAAGCAGGACTCCCCACCATGTGAGGATGAAGCACAGGATCCCATACCCCACCCCAAAAGCACGACGGAGTGACCAAGGCAGGGACTCACTGGAAACATGCAGTGAATTTCAGGCTGAAAAGGGGAGATGTGGGAGTGAAAAACAAGAAGGGAGAATAAGGGTAAGTTTTTCATCAGATTGTCTGGCCTCTTGCGTTTGCCAGTCCTCGTCCTTGCCAAGATGGGAAGTTCCCTGTTCCCTGCTTCTTTATGCTCGTTCCCAGCCTGGCTTTGTGTGGCGAAGCAGTGACGTTGTTCACTGAGGGACAAATTTGAATTCTTTGATCTTACTATGCTAACTTCACATTTTCTGGGTAATTAAAAACAGACCAACATGCGTACACACGTTAAAATACAGCAGTGCATTTGTAAGTGTAATTGAGCTGTGATTAATTCCTCACATTTCATTACAAACCAGTAAAATCCCATTAAAGGGCAGTGAATGAATCCTGCCAGGAGCAGGCCCATATTCCCTCTGTTCTGCCTAACCTGTAGCCACACACAGTTTTGCAAAGCATGGGCAAACAGTAACAGGACAATGTGGCAATATTTCATATTTGTGTTGCAGACGTGAAAGCGACAGTGCAAACTGTGAGACCATTCAGCATCCCAACACCAGCAGACCTTTCAAACAGTGCATCCACCCCTGCCTCCGTGGAGGATAACGGCATTTCTTCTGTTCCCGAGACAAAGAGGAACTTGATTTTCCCTCCTTTCTTTCACAGCAGGCATTTCAGGGACAGAGGGATATTATCTCCCTGCTAGTGGCACGAAGGCAGCATCTCAGATATGGATTAGCTCCGAATTATCCCTCTTGACAAATAGGTTGTGAAACCATCACTTGGTCTCTTGGCAGTCCCAGCCCTGCCTTCACCCAGGGAACCCTGAGCAGCTGCCACTGGCCACAGGGACACCTTCCCTTGGTCACCCCATGCATTCCAGGGCTTTAATCCACCTGGGGCACGGACTGTACCTGCACAGAGCAGGCACAGTCAGAGGGCTCTCTCTGCCACGTGAGCTCAGTTAAACTCAGGAGCACCTGTCAGCTTTTCCACCCCAGCCCCAAGCCATCTGCAAGGAGCTCTAGCTAAGAAGTTCTTCAGAAATACGCTCCTGTGCTAAATATACTGATTCCCTGATGGCATCTTGCACCACTTGCTCCTGCCTCCAAATTCGTGCGATAGTAGCATCCAGTTTTGCTCCTCTAACATTTGGGGAGGCAGGGAAAGGCACAAGGAGGGGAAAAAAATGTAATTTGAGTTCTTTTTATTGCCTTTCAGCATGATCGCTTTCTGGTTTCAAAGGAAATGCAACTGAAACCCAATGTGGTTTTGGAGTAAGGAAAATATTAGATAAAAATTAGCATTTTAAATCAGGGAAATTATTTGTGAATTAAAATTCCTGCTTCTTGTGGCTTTGCAGAATCACCTTCCCTTTGCCTTCAGGGTAGCTGGAACAATTTTCAGGCCAAATCAATATTTGAATTCCTGTTGTTCCCAAAGAAAACTGGTGGGTGGGTTTCTGTCTAGGAGCTAAACCAGAAGTTTGCCCGAGGGTTTGGCTGCAGTTCAGCCTTGGGGAAGCCACCATTCCATCCATCCTGTTGGCTTCCACCCATAGTAGGGACACGGAGCCAGGCAGCAGACTCAGGGGTAGGGTTATACCAAAGCTGCTACAATACTGCTCTCCCACTGGTCGTGGTACAAACAGTCTACAGCAAATAGAAAACAGTATTTTCCTTTATGAAAACACTCCCTTTTCATAAGGAGTAACCCACTGCTTTAGATGAACAATGCTCAGCACTATCTCAAGTTGGCCGGTCTTGCTACTACAGCCCCAAAGGAAACACAAGGAATACCAAAGAAGAAAATATCCTGCAATGAGCTCAATATTGTGGATATTTTCCCTCTTTAAAGTTGCTTGTCTTTCTGCTATGACACAGCCAGCTAAGGGACAGCTTTCTGCTCTCCCTTTTGGTTTGTTTAACAAATATGAGTAACACAGTTAGAGCTGGCAGCTGGAGCTAGAAATGCCAGTGTACCATACCAAGCTGAGCAAGGAAGGGCTTTAAGATATGCCTGGTGAAAAAAAAAAAAAGAGAAAAACCTGCTTCTGTCCTCCCCTCAAGCACCTCGCTCTGCCTGTCCCTGTTTTTGTAACCTGCAGTCTCCATAAGGTAGGGAACAACGGCATTTGTTCCCATAAATTCAGGGTAAGGTTGAGAGAATCCATTATTCATTGAACTCTAAAAAAGGGAATTATTTTTAGCATAATTTCCAAAGCAAAATAATAATTTGGGATGGTTTTGAATTGTGAACCAGGGAAAATATGTTGGAAGAGTCCAGGCTGTGAGCGTGTTGCTTGGCTGCAGCCCACGTGCAGAGGCAGTGTTGGGCTGCCCTCGCTCATGCCACCGGCTGAGTGGCCTGAAAAATCCCAGAAACTGCAAATCTAAGGCACAGGAATGGGGCTGTGTCTTTTCCTGCTGTGTTTCCCTGCACCACACCTGGTTTGGGGGCAAAATGGCTTTTGCCTGGCAGAGTGGCAACGCAAGAGGCAGCTCTGGCATGAGGAAGGGCCAGGAAGTTCAGAGAAGTGTTGGAAGCAAGCCACTGCTCCAGAGGTTCAGGCACCACATCGGGCAGGCACCTTTGCAAGGCTGAATCCCCCCGCCGCGGCAGCACACGGCCCTGCGGCTCTGGTGCTCTGGAGACAGACATTTCCCATCAGGTGTCTGCAGGGCCCTGCCTGGGGGCAGTGTCAAAATAGCCCAGCCTGGCCAGACTCATTTTTTAAAGGCTACTGCACTTTACTATGACAAACTTGGATCAAAACCAAAGAAAAGCCAGAAACTTCCTACTCCTCAGTCAAGAACTGTGACAGAGCTTTCATTCACATCACCTTCCAGACCCCCAGGATCTCCTGATAACGTTATCCTAAAAGTCAGTGATCAGCACAAGATATTTCTAGGGGCCAGGAAACATGGAGCAGGAACTTCCAACAAAGGAATCCTTCAGAAAAAAATTACCTATTACTATTTTCATAAAACTGTAGAATGATCTGAGTCAAAAGGGACCTTAACAACTATCTAGTTCTAACCCCCTGCCATTTAGTCCATCTAAGGTATCCAGCTAGCCCTGATCACTATGGATATAAGTTTATAAATTATTTATCCTCTAAAACCATTGGTGTCTAAGCATGTAAGGCATAGAGACCCCAACTAACACAATGTAGGAGGTCTGAGACAAAATAACACCTGAACAGCTTTGACCTCTGGGCCAACTTCCTCTGGAATTTTGCTGGATTATGGAGAAAAATAAACAGTTCATTTCACCAATAATCTAATAATACATCTTTTACATTATATATTTATATTTTATATATATATCTACACAGACAGACATACAAAAAATAGAAGTGCATGCACATTTATCTCAGGTAATACTTATAATCTAATGGCATTTATATAACACATGCATGGTTTATGTAACATGTAAATTTTATATACACAGATCTGTTTTCAAAGTGCGTTAGTATGACACCTAGCATGGCAAGTTGTCCTTCACTGCAGAATAAGTATTTTCTACTTTTCCCCCCGCTCATTTTTTATTGCAACCCACAAGAAATGAGCTTCATCAGTAACTGATTTTGGCTGCTGTGCACCTATAAATGTGTAGCGTTTGTTTGCCACATTGCCGCTCTCAAAACGTGGCCACACGATTGCACTCCTGTGTTTAAAGTCCTCCTCTAAAAGGCTCTCTGCAAGGGCTGTGTAGGAGGCTTTGCAGCAGGGAGGTTTGAAATTGTTTTTCTGAAAACTGTTTTGAAGAGTCCGTCCTTTTCAAGGTCTTGGCCAGCTGCACAGCTATTTTCCTCTTTTCATTTTCTTTACTCCTGCAGCACTGAATAATAGTAGTTATTCAATATTTTAGGTATAAAATATATAGGTGAATCTCTACCATATACTTCTCCCTTTAGTAGCCTTTACTGGGCACTGAGGCACTTCCAGAGATTCTCCTTTTGCCAGGGTAGTACTGAGTCCCTTACAGACCAGCCAATTTAGGGATCATTTTTACTGCAATTACACTCATGGTACACTTCTTGTACTTCCTGTAGTCCCCCAGGTGTCAGTGGGAATCTCACATTTATGGAGAAGTTTGACACCACCCATGTCAGAACCTTGTCTCCTGCTCATCAGTGACACCAAACAGCCCCACAAGGTGTTTCCAGGAGCACTGACCAGCTGGCATCAGCACAGGCACCAGTCTTCCAGCAGAAAATTCCATCCAGTTTTCATCACACCCATGAAAAGGACAACCAAACCCCCAGCACTGGTTATGCTGGGGCACAATAAATTTCACATCAAGACAGGGGCAGCCTTAAAGTTTTTGCATACATTGAGATGTACATGAAAAACTGGATACTTTCCCTTGCCCCAAGGGACTATGAACCATAGAGAACTTCCAGAAATATAACTTTCTCAGTATGTGAAAAAGTTCAGACTGTGGAAAGAAGACATTTCTCAGAAACAGATTTTAGTCTTTGAAATAATTAGACTGAGCTGAACAGATTTTTGGCATTATTTGTAAGCCAGTCATTGTTCAGCCTTTGTACTTAGAAGAGCAATTATGACTCCTTTGGAAACATCCTTAGTTGAACTCTTAAAATAATAAAAACACTCCTCCATAAGACCACATCAACATATGGTTTTCGTAATGACAGCACAAACAAATCACCCACTCATCAAACATTTAGGAAGAAGACAGGAACAAATAGAACAAACAAATTTTCTAAAGATTACTTACTGGTCCTGATCAATCAGAAGGGGAAAAAAACGCTGAAGTGAATGTAGAAATTGCCTATGGGATATAGAATGTACATAAAATATGCAAAATATAAATAAGCAAAAACATAAAACAAACACTGCAAAGCAAAGTTTATAGATAATGTGCTGTGAAGTTGTATTTCACAAATACTGAGCTGCTGATGCCCAGCTTTATGATCCCCTCACTAGTTTACTGTTTAACTTCAGTGATATGTCATGAGTAAGCAAGAAAGAGATAAAGCACCTCTACACTAGTGATTGTTATCAGAACATCCTTCCTGGTTTCACCACCTTCCTGGTAACCCCAGAGTGAGGCCCACTGTGGATCACAATCAGTGAGATTGGAAAAGACCTCTGAGATCATGGAGTCCAACCTTTAACCAATTCCCACCTTGTCACCCAGCCCAGAGCACTGAGTGCCACATCCAGTTGTTACCTGAACACTTCCAGGGATGGGGACTCCACCACCTCCCTGGGCATTTTTTTCTGAAGCATTCCAACTCTTTCAGTGAAGAAATTCCTCCTGATCCCCTGATGTGCATCCCTGCTACAGTTCCTTCCAGAGGATGCTGCTGAGTGGTGACTACATGGGTGTGAACGATTTTGAGATTCACAGGCCATTTTTCCATTTCTTGGCGCAGCTCTGTGGTCACGCTGACGAGTCAGCACACCTCAGAGAGGCAGAGTCCCAAAGCACACCTGCCTAGGCCTCTGGAGCCTAAGGCTGACACAGAAAAAACCCTGGCAACAAAAGCACCCATGCTTTCCAGGAGCCTTGCCTTGGGACAGCCCTGAAGGCATCCAGGTCTTTAGAAATGGTGAAGTTGAGGGAAATGGACATGGAAAGGTTTAAAACTATGTCAGTTCGGCTCTTACCTCACATAACATAGAAACGTACACGCACACACACACACAGAAGGTCAATTCCTCTTCATACCTTTGCTTTTCTCACCACTTTTGAGCACCTTTTAGGTACTGGTCAGGTTTTAATTGAGCCTGGAAGGACTTCCCTTCTCCTTTGGACCAGGATATCTGTCTCTCTGCTTCCTGCATCTTTTTTTGCAGATGCTGGAACTGTGTACAACAACTACTTCTCCACGACCTCCTCCTCTGCCAGGTGAGGACCACAGGTCAGTCCTCCTGCATGACCTGTGCCTGTGCAGCTCCTGTGGCTTCCTGTGGCTGAGCACTGGAAAATACCTTGGCTGTCAGCAGCTGCCAGTGCAGCCTCCACACAACTCCCTGGAAACCTTCAGCCAAGCCTTGGCGTACAATAAAAAGGGTGCAAACAAGCTCCATGTTCAAAATGGGGCCTGCCATAGAATCATAGAATGGTTTAGGTTGGAAGAGACCTTAAAGGTCACCCAGTTCCAACCCTCCACCATGAGCAAGGACACCTTCCACTAGACCAGGCTGCTCAGAGCTCCATCCAACCTGGCCTTGAGCACTTCAGGGACGGGGCATGCACAGCTTCTCTGGGTGACCTGTGCCAGTGCCTCATCAGCCTCATAGTAAAGAATTTCTTTTGCATATCTAACCTAACTTTCCTCTCTTTCAATTTGAACCCATTACTCCTTGTCCTATCACTCCAGTTCCTGATGTTCCATCTGACAAATACCCAGAAAGAGCCCTCAGTATGAAACTGAATTTTAAAAATGAACATGGGGACATTCCCCTGAGAAGTCATCCTGGCTGCACTTAAGTCTGTTGGGTTTGCTTGCCCTCTTCTGAGTGAGTCTGTGGTTTGTGACTACAAGAGCAGACTAGAGAACTCTACCTTCTAGTTTGGATTCCAGTTGGACAGTGGACCACACAAATGCCCACACTTCTCCTCCTCCTCTGAGGAATTCTGGATGAGACTCAATGAGAACAGCATTCAAACACCAATAGCTGGACTGGAGCCATTGTTACCTCTCTGTCACTGTTGCTGCAGCCTGTGGGCTTCGGCAGATGGTGGCAGTGCCAGGAAATGTATGGCATAAAACATTCTGTAGATGCAGCCTGAATGTCTTGCTCATTGAGTTAATGATGGGAAGAGAAACTCGATTTCCTCCTCTAATCCCTACCCACACCATTTTCAGGTTCAATCACAGTCAGGATTGCTGCTGCTACAGATGTTTAGGTCACCATTATGTCCCAAACAGCTTCAGTAGATGGCACTGCCTCTGTCTCTCCAGGTGCTGAAAGCTCTGCAGTGTAGGGCTTGGTATTCTTTAGGGGAGTGCAGCTCTCACTCTGCAAAAATCCTTATCAAGTCCTTGTAAAGACCGTAACTGCTGAAGGTGGTCAGTGGTGATAAGTCACGGTGGGTGCAATACTTCCACAGAAAAAATATTGGAGAAAACCAGGAGGAAAAAGTGAACATTATCTGCCTTTGAACAGTTTTATCACAGGCAATGGCTGCTTTCAATTTTTGTCAAACTGCATTAGCATTTTATTAGAAATCAAGATTTGAGTATTTAAAAGGTGGAAAAATTACAGTGCTACTGGAAACAATGCTGTGATACCTATTTCGCTATTATTGAGCTTTGAAAGGTAAATGAATAAGAGTCTGATCCTTTGGGCAATCCTTCAAGACAAACTTTGTTATAAAGAAATTATTTAAATTTTATTTGGCATTGCCTTTATAAAGTTAGGAAAAGTCTTGGTGATGAAGTACAGTTACTGTGCACAAGTACAATAAGGAATGCCTCTCTAGCTTGTCAGGCTGTCTCTCCAGTTGCCAGGGGCCTCAATCTTTGCAGGAAAATTACCCTTAGAAAACAAATCCAGTTCCCCTGATCTCAGGATCGCTAAAGCAAGCTAGTCCTTTGGCCAGAGAAATGTTATTTTGAGATCTCCATCTAGGAAGGGGATCTCCATGGGGAATGGGGCAGCTGGAGGCAGCTCTGTACTCCAGGAGTCTCATGTTTGACCATGTTGGCACATTTTCAGCTTTCTGGGGGAAATGTGTTTATTTTTCCTCCAGCCAAAACCAGGCAGCACTGAAGAAGAAGCTGTAGGAGAGCTCTTCATAAGCCTGAGGTGACCTGAGAGAAGCCAGGTGTTTCAGTGAACACTACCTGTGACTGGCACAGCAGTATCTGATCAAAGGTTTTCCTTGCCAGTAATGATGACTCACGCGAATTATCTTTTTTCTTTGTGTACTGTCTAGTGTTTACTTATTATGGTTCCGTATCAGTTTTTGTTTTTTGCTGGAAAATGAAAAACATTATTACCATGTTTCCCTTCGGTTTAGGTTTTTTAACCTTTTCTTAGTGCAGGGCTTCACAAACAGAAAAATCTGAAATTCTTTGGGCTCTTTGCCTCCTAGATAGTATTTCTGGAGGGTCCTCAACTTTTTCAGTGTGGATTTTGTCTAAATCTGCCCAGCCCAGTTATTATCCTGTTACCCCTAACTTTGTAAAAAGCCATGCAAAGAAGTTTTATTTTTCTCTTCATTGTTTATGTGCACTTATGCTACAGAAAACAGGAACATCTGTTAGCTGTGGAAGTGGTGTGTATGACTGATTCATCGCTGCAGCTCCTCTAAAAAGTAATTCCTTACATTTGCTTGGCAAGACAGACTGCCAGACTGTCAGTCTGTTCTCATTCTCTCCATTGGTTTGTCCGAGTACTTGAGTGACAGTAACAGGGAACTCCAGAATACCTACAGGATTTACCAAGGGAATTGGATATTTATCTCTGAAGGACAACTTAAAACCAAAATATATCATTACATTCCTGATCACAGCTAAATGCTGTTTAAAGAACTTCTCTAAAATAATGCAGTACTAGAGTCAGCATGCTTTTCTGAAATTTTATAATATGGACATACAGTAAACAAAAGGTTACCTCCAGATAATTAAAAATCTTTTACTTACAAGAAGTAAGTAAATTAAGAACACAAACTTGGCAGAACACTTACATTAAAAACAAAAGTCACTTTGTAGATGAGAAAAGCTTTAAACAAGAATATAACAACAGAGAGACACCTGTATCAAATTGAAGACAACCTTCCAGTGCCTTGCAAGACTTTCTGTTTTTCTAGGATTCAGTTCCCCTCCCTGCCCTTTATTTGCCTGGGCAATCATACGAAGCCTCAGATTTAGCGGAACACTCCAGTTTTTATTAAGCATTTTCACTGCGCAAGACGAACCTTCATGAGTCACGGAGTTCATCTCCTCCTGCATTCTGCTCCCACTGCGTAAGCACTGGCTGCCTCCAGGGGAGATCCTACAGGAATGATGAGCTCAGCCCTGCAAAACAAGAGCTCTGCCCCAAGCTTTGCTCCCCTGGCTCCCCTGTGGGCCGTGATCCCAGCGTTTTCCACAGGCACGGCACACAGACCATCCCAATGCATGCATGGCATTCAGACAATAGCAAGAGGTCATGGTCAGAGCTCCGTGCTGCAGTCCAAGCCTGGTAACTCATCAGAGCTGAGATCAAAAGATTAATGGATAATCAGCTTGCATTATTAACAATATAGTAAACAAACCAAACAGGAAAGATCAATCACCCCCTTAACTTTTTTTTTTTATTTCCTTACTTTTCCAGGCTAGGGTCATGGGAATGTGTCCTGCTGCAGCCTGACCCGACACCAACCATCAGTTTTGTTTAATAAGTAAAATGCAGGTGCTGTGGATCCAGTGCATCTCACCTGGGTGATGTCTTTTGTTGTTACCTGTTTAAACACTTTTCACAGCACACTGAACTTGGTTTTTCTTTTCATATCAGTTGAATTCTTCAGCAAGAGACAATTTAAACTCCTGTTAGTTAATGCAGACAACAGACATCTCTTTTTCTGCCGCTTTCTCCTCCTGCCATACATGGATTGTGGTGGGAATTTATAACTGAAATTTCATAAGGATAAATGAATTAAGATTTATGGCTGGACTTAATCATATTAAAGGTCTTTTCTAACCAAAATTATTCTGTGATTCTAAGATAAAGGAGACTGTTATTGAGTTAGAGTACTACAAAACTGAAAAGCAGAATTTAATGATGTTCACAAACAAGAAAAAAATTCTCATAATTAGATTTAGTTAAACCTCATAACAAACATTTTACAAAGAAAAGTGACAAAGGAAGGTTGAAGACAAGCAATACAAGCAAGCCATCCAATATCTCTCATGGAGATGGCATGAGACACAAGGATGTGTATTTGTTAACATCATAATTACAGGGAGGAGTATCTTCATTTTAACATCATAGAATCATACAATATCCTGAGTTGGATGGAACCCACAAGGATCATCAAAGTCCAACTCCTGGCCCATCCACAAGAATCCCACCATGTGCCTGAGAGTGTTGTCCAAACACTTCTTGAGCTCCATCAGGCTGGTGCTGTGACCACCGCCCTGGGGAGCCTGTTCAGTGCCCAGCCACCCAAGGGGGGAAGAACCTTTTCCTAATATCCTCCTCAACCAAATCCAACCTAAACCTCCTAATATCCAACCTAAACCTGCCCCGGCACAACGTCCGGCTGTTCCCTCAGGTCCTGTCACTGTCACCACAGAGAAGAGATCAGTGCCTGCCCCTGTACTGCTCTTCATCAGGAAGTCATGGAACTTCCTACTGCATTAACAGTTCGGGTTATGGCCCCTCTCTGCCAGGCAAGCAAGCAAGAGCTGGAATAAGTCCTGGTGCAAGCTTTCACTCCTGCTCCAAAAACTATCTGGTGTCTGTTGCGAAAGGGCCATAACCTCCAAGAGTCAGAGTCTGGTGCCTTCCCACAACAGCCCTTGCCCAGGATCTCGATTGACTTAGAACCTAAATCCACTCCCATATCTAAGAATACATTTCTCTGCCATTTTCCAGCCAACTGAGCTTTGAATAACAGCATGTCCAGTCTATTTTTTAAAAAGGAATCATCCATTCACTCCAATACCTTTACTGCCAGGTTATTCTGACTGCATTTACTAGGTTAAACCTGCTGAGAACATTAAGTTTCACTCACAAGTAAGGCCTAGTGGAGATGACCGGCAGCGTGTGTTGCCTTTAGTTTTTGTATTTAATCATGCAAGATGGTTAAAAATTCAAGAACGTGTGTCCCAGTTTGGAAATCTGGTCAGCAGCACAAAGAAGCTGCTAAGATTAGAGTCACACAGGCATTTGAAGGTTGGGGGCCTTTCTTCTGCTTTTTGGGGTTTTTGGGTTGCTTATTGTGGAGTTTTTAGTATTTGTAAGGTACGTGTGTGCCAGGTACGTTCCCTTGCAAGCTGTGATAGTGAACCTGCTTGTCACAGGTACAAGGACAGATAGTGGATGCACAGCCTGAACTTGTCGCCAGGGCTTATTGAGCAAAGAGTGCAATTTTTCTGTACAGTCCTTCTGATGCTATAGGAAAACATTTTGTTCCTGTGGAGCCTTTAAGGAAGCCAAAATGTGGCCTGAGTTTAAATTGTCTACCTTCCCTTGGAAAATATGTCACAATCTGCCATGAACAGCTTGAAGAAGGCACCAGTGTGCACAAAATTTGAATGGACTTGGGGAATTTTATACATCACAATGGGACTGGTAAAAGCTCTCCCAGTTATTCTTGGTCTCTGGAGCCACGAGGTTTGCTGTCTCCGCACAGGTTATGGATTTTGCTGGAAGCAAGAACAATCCTGATGGCATTTTCTGCGCGGGCATCGAGCCAATCCCCCAGGCAGTGCCTGCAGATCCCGGGCAGACACTCGGCTCATTCACAGCACCCAGGAGCAGGCTGGGCTGAGCACCACGGCTGGGAGCACCACTGCACCCTACACAGCTGGAACCCACTGGGAAATGTCTTGTGTTGGGCAAGGGGCGCATCCTGACCCCAGAACAGAGATACCACAAGCCCAAAACCTGCCAAAAGGGCTTTCCTTGGCTCTTTCCTAAACTCCTTCCTTGTCCCTTGTCACACCGCCCTGACTTGGCAGGAGGGTTGCAAAAGGAGGCAAACAGAAGTCCCATGTAGAACACAATGCAGCTTCTAATGTTAATCTTTTAGAAGTGCTAATTATATAAACCTCCCTGTTCTGAAAGGAAATTAATATAACTGTTTGTTCAGACATGGGGAAAGTCATCTGAGAAGTGCTGCTATTTTTAACTGATCATAGTTAAAATAGGGAAGCCAAATATTAAGAATTTGAGCAACAAAAGGTACAAAAATAGCCAGGCTCATACAATCTGAGCAAAACTTTCTGGTCACCTCCCTTACCTTACTGGCATCTGACTGGGAAAGGTCAACAAGCATTTTGTTACTGACTGGGAAGTGAATACCAAACCCATCAATTTTATACTTAAACAAGAAAGCTCCAAAGATGCGCAGTGTTTGTCAAAACAAATCGTAAGAGACAAATCTATATTCCATACAGAGACATATCTGTTGAAAATCTTAAAGCAATATATTACTAGTTCTGTCTGGCATGCTGTCACCTGCTTATCAAGATGGCAAATGTTTGTAATAAAAATCTTTTAATAAGCAAACGACCGCTTTATACACTAACTTCAAGTTTTATCTGCTAACTTCAGTTTCAGAGCTGACTAAAGGACCTTCTTGAAGAAGATATGTTTTTTCCCTTTTTTTGGTATGTGTGTTAAGGCTGATGTAATTAAGGGGTTTAATTAAAATCTTAAACGCTTACGCCATAAAAATAGCTTTATGGTATTGGGAAAAGTGGATTTTTTTCCATTGTAATTGCCTGTCTTGTGTATTGGCAGTCTAAGAGTCCAAGTGAGTGGCTGTAAACACTTTTAAATAATATGTCTTCAATTTTATTATTTATAAATTATGTTCTTTGATGCTTTCTTGGTTCATATTGCGACAACACTCCTGAAGCTGCAGTTACTGTGTCAGCCACCTCCATATTATGGCTGCACACACACAAAAAAAGTAATCAAATACAATTATGGGGCTTTTAACCATCGAAACCCCACCAACGCATTGAAGGAGGGAGCACACCAGGGCTCAAATTTAATTTTTTCAGATGTTTCACAGCTCACGTTGGCTTTAACCTTTGTACTTTGAGGGGCCTTGTGTTTTGTTTTCTTTTCTGGTTATTAATTTTTATGGGCCTTATGGCACATAGCTGCTGTCCAGCCACGCTTGCAGCCACTTCTCTGCTCCTCACGCACAGCTGGAGACATTGGGAAGGTTTTGGGGTTCTTATCCCCATCACTGGGGTCAATGGGCCCCTCATGGCAGGGGCTTGAATATTGTGGGCGGTTTTTGGCACAACAAGGTAAGAAAGACATTGAAGTATTGGAGAGTGCCCAAACGAGGGCAACGAAGATGGTGAAGGCCNCCCGCTCCGCCTCAGGTCAGTGCTGGCCCTTTCCTGACGGGAGCGGGGAAGAGGCGGCGCGGCGGGCGCCCTTCCTTCCTCTCGGGGGCGGCGGGCAGCCCCCTCCCGCTGCCCGCGCTGCGTCCCGGGGGCGGGGAGGGATGGCCCGGGCTCTGCGCCCCCCACCCCCAATTCGTGCGTGTTCCCCCTGCACCGCGCGGCCCGGCGCATCGGCCCCGGCACCCCCGGCATCACCTGCTTTAATACTCCTTCCCTGGATTTAACCACTGAACCCCCTTCTAGCCAGGCCCGCGGACATAATGAGTGCTGGCCGTGCCCTCACGGAGCGCGGCGCCGCGCAGCCGGAGGTGCCGGCGGGATGCGGGACGAGAACGAGGAGCCGCCGGCCCCCATGGCTGCCGCATCCTTCACCGTGCGGGGCTTTAAGGGCATCGCTGTGGCCTCGTCGTGTGGCGCCTTTCGGCACTGGCACAGTTCGATGTGCTTGGGGAATGTCCAGAACATATGCCGCATGCAGGGAGTATTTTTCATCAGTTGAAAATGCTCTGGCAGTGTTACTTGCCGCAGAACATCTTATATTTGTGTACACGAGTTTTGGTTTCAATAATAATAATAATTTAAGGGCAGAATTAATATAACTGTTTATGACAGAGTTTTAATATTTTTCTCCATCTAAAGAAGTTAAAAGTCCTCAATACCTCAAAGAAAGAACATTTGATAACAACTTTTTAGCATTATGGATCTTGCTATTTATTTTTTAGTACTCAAGAACACTTGGGTGGTAATGAAGGGAAATAATGCTCTCCTACATGTGTACTTCTTGCGGTCTTTGAAGTTTTTACTCATATTGGTAGTACAAGTTAAAAACCTGTCAAAATTCCTAATAAAATGTTTATATCAACAGTCTTACTGTACAATTCTAGGTAATAATTTAACTGCTCTTCTTTTCTGGAGTGTCCCACCAGCATTGCTGAATTTAGATTTAACCTCAAATATATTTAACCAAAGTGGACTTCAGTTCATGTGTATATCCACAGAATGTGATACACTTCTAAAATATCTTTAATAATCTAGACCCATCTCTTTCCTCTGCTGTTCAAGTAGACATGGTGTTGAGGATCTCTAATTTGAAGTTGTAGGATGCCTGTTTTGAAAACATTGACAGAATTGCCCTGCAAACATGGAACTTAATTGAAGTCCCAGCATTATCTGTTTCACTTGTGGAAAAGGAACAGAAGTGGCTTCTTGGCTTAGTGGCATATGCTGATGTCTGGGCCTCTGAGGAGAGCAGTGGGCCAGGAGCTTTTAATCTTTTGAAGTGTTGGTCTATCCCTTCGGTTTTTGTCTTTGTTGGGGTTTTTTGTTTGTATTGAACAAGCTAACTGGTAGTTTCATCTGATGCCTCTTGCTCCTGTACTTGAACAGGTCGGGGATTCTTGTTCACCTTTGTAGTGCCAGTCGTGGATTTTATAGATTATACCACCCCTCTACCCTTCTACACCTTACCTTGATAATTGTACACTAAATTTAAACCTTTGGATTACCCAGTTAATGCCCAAACTGGGTCTGGGGTTTCTACATAAATTGTTAATATACTATATAACTGAGAAAATAACTTCTTAATTTTTTTTTCTTTTTAAGAGCATGACAGTGACGATGATTCCTACGAAGTGCTGGATTTAACAGAATACGCGCGGCGTCACCATTGGTGGAATCGCGTGTTTGGCCGGAATTCAGGACCAATTGTAGAAAAATACTCTGTAGCCACGCAGATTGTCATGGGAGGTGTGACTGGCTGGTGAGGGAGCTTCCCTTTCCATAACTGACCTAGACCTTTTACTCTGTTAGAAGATCCATTTCCAAGGGTATTTGAAGCGGATAAATATATCTTTAATGGGATTTCCTTTAGCATTGAACAAGATTATTTATGTGTGAACAATTTTAGCTTCTTACTCTGACTCATCATTATGAAGGTTTTTTTTAATATTGGTGTTACACCAGTTATCCAAGGGAACTCATACTACTGTGGAAAGGATTTGGGAAAATGTCAGAGCTCTAAAATTATAAGAAATAAATGAAAATTACTGCATATAGCTTTTATTTGTATGGCAAAGCTTATTTCCTTATTAGTCTAGACTTAAAAAGTTCTATTATGGCTGAGACATATTTTACAGGTAAAAGACATGAAGGGAAAAAAAAAGATGGCAAAATATACTTTTAATTAAGAGCACCATTTAATGGAGACTGTTTTTTCCTCTAAATTGAGCTGAAGCCATGTTGAGCAAATTTACTGTATCAGAGAGAAAATTCACTGTATCAAAATATCAGAGTCTGCTCTGATATTAACTGTGGAGAGATACCATAGCCTGGTTATACCAGAATAATTCATGGTGAAAGCTAGACAGTAAAGATGAGAATTTAAATGAGACAATGTGGCTACAGCTTGAGCAGCTGTGTCAAGGTATTTGTTATTTGTCAGAGGTATTTGAATGGTATTTGTCTACTCCAGTACTCAGAAAAACTGTAAAATCAGTGAAAAACACCATTATGGTAGCACAGTGACTTTTAAAGAGGAATTATGCAAGAATTGGAAGATGAAATAGACTAAAAATGAAATTTTTATACCCAGGCTCAGTACAGCTTTGAGGAGTGGAGGTTTAGCTTTCAGTCTGAGTTATTTGCTTCTGTAGCCTTAAAATTATTTTAAAAGTTAGATGTGTACATGTAAACTCATAAGTTTCTAGGGAATAGTTGAGCTGGCATCCATAAAAACTGGCTTGTTGAATGATCTGGAAAGTGCATATTTCAGTATCTATAGATGCACATATCTGTGTGTGCCTACTGATATATATATAAATACAAATTCACTATTCATATGCAGGGGGAAAAATTCCCCTCTGTGTGTGGGCCACTGTTTAGACACACTGGAATTGCCCAGGGAAGTTGTGGAACCATCAGCCCTGGAAACTCTTGTCTGAGTCAGGGCTCTTGGCAGTCTGATCGAGCTTTGAGATTGGATTGGGCTCTGCAGCAGTTTTGGGAAGGTGACTGGCCCAGGTGACCTTCAGAGTCCTCTTCCTGCCTTTTCACTACTCTGTGACATCAATATCTGTGCTGTTCTCCATATGATGTGGGAGGGTTTGGAGACTGAGAACAAGGTAATTTTCTGGTTGCCTTGATCCATTAAAAATAGACTAACGCCACGTCCCAGTAGAGTGGCCATGCTGAGTTTAACTCTTGTGGTAGGGATGTGCTTCTTTTTATTGAGATCTTTCAGTTATGAGTTGTGTAGTTAATATAAATCATGGTATAATGTATTTACCTTCCATTTGGGAACAGTTATAGTAGCGCTGTTAGATAATTATGTTGTGCTTTATTAACGTGCTACATTTAATAGCAGCAAGATTTGAAGATCTCAAGCTTACTTTAAAGGGGCCATCAGACAGCCAGGAACAAGCAACCATTACTCACATTGTCTTGTCTTAGACGTTGTTAATTTAATATTGCTTGCATTAAATAGCCTTGATTTTTAAAATCTGTAAATATGAAATTATACATTTGCTTTATTAAGTGAAATAATGGTAAGAGTTGCAGTCAGGAATTGTAGAGAGTGGTGTTGTTCAGCAGCAAACTTCATTGGACTGGGTTTTTGTTTTGTTTTGTTCCCCTAAGGTGTGCGGGATTTTTGTTCCAGAAAGTCGGAAAGCTTGCAGCAACTGCAGTAGGTGGTGGCTTTCTTCTGCTTCAAGTATGTAGCATTTCATGCTTTATAAGTTGGCAAATGTTATTTACTAAACAATAGGAAAAACACAGCTGTTGGGTAACATTCAGATAGGAAGGGTTCTTATCTACTTCATCTTTTTAGTCTCATCAGTCAAAACCTTATATTTCAGCTGGAATATTGTGTACAAATGTACAAAAGAGACATTTCAAAAATCAGTGATAAATCAGAATCTACTCTGTCCTGTGAAATAGTTTGTAGTAAGACAAGAGCACCTTCTGGGCAGAAGCTGAGGTACTCTGTGTGATTCGATGCTGCCAGATGAGAGGAACTGCCTGTAAACCTATGGCTAGGGAAAATTTAAAATCTGTTTATTTTACATTGGTTTGAGAATTTTATCAGAGCTTTAGAAGAAGGAGGCTGCTTTGGCGGTTGCCTGGGAGGCTTGTTCTGGTCCCAGTATGAGCCGTATTTTTCTCTTTTCTCCTCTTGCCGTGTTATTTCTGTTGAACCTCTAAAGCCTGCGTGAATCTTGACAGCTTCATTGCATTCCCCTCTGCTGGCTTTTGGGTTCAGAAGTTTTTAGTTGTGTTATCTGGCATGATCATTTGCATTTCTCATCAGATACTGTTATTAGGGGAGAATATATTTCCAAAAAGTCTTTAAATTGGATGACGAAACTTTAAGTGAAGGAGAATTTCATGTGTTCTTCTTCAAGATGCCAGATTTTTTACTGGCATTTTTCACGTCTTAATACCTGTGAGCTTCTCGTTTTTCCTCAGATTGCTCTAGGGGATACAGATTGGTGCCTGCTTAGGCTCAGTGATACACAATTTCTTGAGAGGGGAGGTTAAAGATATATTTATTCTTTCCAGCATCACCCTGGAGGGTTTCTGAAAGGCATATCGTGTACTTATTTCTTCTTTTGATTGTAATAGCTGCTGCAGTCAAGCATTTATCAGGAAGGGTGGGGTAGTAACTGCTGCTGTGTAATACACTGAAATGTCACTGTTGTGTGAAGTACACACACTTCCTTCGTGATCATGGTCCCTACCGGTTTAGGGGCTAGTTTGGTTTTCTTCTCTTCCCATGATTTGTGTGCCATTGGTATTAATTATTTTAATGATATTTCTTTTATCAATATAATTGAAGGGCTGCCAGAACAGAGGCACCCAGGGATGGAGGCAGCACATTGCTGCAGGTGCCTTCCTCAGTGCTCTTGACTACTGGAAGCTGAAAAGTTAAAGCTAAGACCTGTAGACAAAGGAGAATGGAAATTGAATAAAACACATCACTTGTGCAGGATTTTTGCTTGTTGAGCTTGTGAAGTTTGGGGAGCTTTGCTGTACATGCAGTAGGTTTGCCATGTGGTTGAGTGTCTGATTTCTTGGTTGATCTTATTTACTCTGAATCCAAAAAGGAATATTATCCAAGAGGAAATATGAGTTAAGTATTTTGATTGGATTGTCTATATCTTAAGTAAGATCAGATTCTCTTGGAAGGAAATGAAGTAAATGCCTTGGTCTTTCTTTTAATTCAAAACATTTTGCATTTTAAGGCTGAGTCATAAATTCTATGGGGTAATTACATTTTTATAGTCTTTAATTTTTTCATTTAAAGATCACACATCCTGATTCTATGAATACATGTTCAGTGCTTCCCCGGAGTGGGTAGAGGAGTATTTCAGCACATTACTAGAAAGTTCCTTTTTATCTCTAAATTTCTCTGAAGTTGCAGATTTCATTTCAGCTGCTGATTGCAATATTGACATTATAATTACATGCTAGAACAAGAATAATAACTACAAAAGGCAAGATTCTTGGCTAAAGCCCATTCAGTGAAACATTTCAGTCTTAAAATTAAAAAAATACATTTTTTTCTGCAGTGGGTGATGACTTCATCTTGAGAAATGTAAGAGGAAACTGAAAGCAGTACATTCTTTGAGTGTCAGTTTGTACAGGAAGCAAAAAAGATTTTTCATGTTTTCGTAAGTGATCTAGAATGTCCGTCTTAATACAGATTATATGAAAAGTAGTTGGAGAAAAAGGATAAAAATGACATGAAATTTGCACAGCTTTGCAAAATCACGATCTGTTATTACATCTTTGCATGGAATATTTCCACAGCTTAATTTAATCAATTAACTATCCTTTTTTTTTTTAGTGAAATAGATGTAGTTCTTCAGATATGCTGGTATAAGAACAATATCCACACACTATATTAAGGAAAATACAATACATTTCTCATAACAAGTAAGGGATTTTTCTTGTGTAACTTCTCATTTATACAGCACAATTTAATGAAATCCTGAAGAGGATGGACTCATGTACTCTTAGTTCTGCTATAATTAATTGGTTAAAAACAATTGTTCATAATGAGCACCTAATATTTCTTTATTTTTAAAATCCTGTATCCTCAATAGCAGTTTCATTGTTCTTTTGCTCTGCAGTGAGCATACAAGTTACAGGTTTTTCTGATCTGTATTGTTTAATATTTAATAATGAAATTGGATTTTTATTCAGTTATTTGTGCTTACACTAATATATTTCTCCTCAGCCCATTAATACACCATTGATGAATTAAATTCAATTCTTCATTAAATTATGTTCTAATTTAGGAAAAGTAAATACGTGAAGACAACACAAGAAACAAAATAAACTCCTGGCAGGTTCGGACACGAAGCGGAAGGACAGAGTGTCTGTGCCCCTGTAACCTGCAGTGCTGGCAGTGGGGACAGCAGAGCTGTGCCTGCAGATGGGGGCTGAGGGTACAACCTGCAGTTCAACTCTTACAGAAAGGGTTGTGTCGCTTCTCAGTCCCTCCTTCTCTTTGTGCATTGAGCTTAGAGATTTGCCAGATCTCTTCTGGAGATTGGCTGAGTGTGACGGGGGTTGTTACCTTCCTAGATAGCAGAAAATACCTCCAAGTGCCCATGGCTTCTGCACAGGCAGCTGCGCACAGGGAGCTCACCTGTGCCTTCTGGCCTTGCTTGGGTTCTTTTAGTATGAGAGATTTTGTCTTGAGGTAATTAAAGCTCTTTTGTCCCATCTTACTATATAATTTTTTTCTCATTACTCCTATCAGTGTTTCACAGTAAAAAAGTACCTGTGTGTCTCTCCAGTATAACCCCCAAAATGAGGTCTGCCCTTGAAGCTTCTCAGTTTTCCTAGGTTAATGTAAAGAAAGGTACACATATTTTTCGTGTTCCTGCACTGATGTATTTCTTTAATTGCCTTTTTGAAAAAATTGTTATTTTTTCAACACTTTTGGAAGCTTTTGTACAAATAATGAGCTATGAGATACATAGATAAGAATATATCTATTATTCCATTATCATATATAGAGCAATTCCTGTATAACCAGAAATCGACTTAATAGTATATGCAATTAATATGCATAGACCTATATGACTCCTTAATATATCCAAGTATGGATATTATAATAGGATACTGTTGTTTTACTTTGTTATTGTATGGCCTGAGTTTAAAAATACTGGTAAATTTTGAGAATTTACATTTATGTAAACTTACTGTTACAAGCAAGTAGTTTTTTTTATGATGCATTAGAGTCTAAAAATTGAAGTCTGTTTTTCCAGCATTTGAGTTCAGGGGTATTATTTCTGCACGTATATATGAAATTATGTAATTAGTGGGGTTGCAGCCAAAGTAGATACGACACAGACTCTATCACTGCCAAAGTACAGGGTTTTTTTCTTCTCAGTTAAAAATTTTATATTCAAACCATTACCCTCTGTTGCTTATTTTATAGACTTGTATAAACACTCAAAAGTAGAATTTGGAATCTCTAGTTTCAGGGCTACTAAGTTCAGGGAGAAAAGATGTCTGATTTTGATGCAAGTGTAAGCTCTGCAGTAGTTACAGACAGAACTTAATTAAAAACTTCTGCCTCATCTTTGTGCTGTCTGGATAACTGAGCTAATTAAAGTTGTCTTAATGAAATGTTTCTTCTGAGATCCATTTGTGTTTTACAAGCAAGCAAATACATTAGCATTTCTTACATTGTGTTGGACTGGGTAGATCAGTCATATTTAATTTTCAGTTGCATGAGTGAGAAGGCATCAATTCTATGCTTGGGCCTTTTTGAAATTCTTGTGGTTATGTTAAATTCATAAAATAACAATTGCCCCAATGTGCAACTATTTTTCTTTTCCTGGTATTGTCATCCAGTGAGTGGATGTGCAACCAGTACAGCTTTCAAACTGGTTTCCTGCTTTCGTACTGAACAGACAGCCCTTAATGAGCTGTCCCTGCCTGGCACTAGTGCCCACGTGAATAAATGGTTTTACAATACACAGGCAAAGTCAATTAATTTGTTACAGTCTGTGGTACGAAGTAAAAGGGACTTTAATAAGTTCATTTTGCATTTGTCCAGTGAATTGGTTTTTTGAATTAGGCAAAGATGGCAACTGAAATTTACTTTCTTGCATAGGTGGTCTTTTAGAAGCTTTGTTTTGAATTCGAACAAAATCTGTCTGACACTTGTTTAATTTTAGTTTTTTTCTGGATTATGAAGTCCTCAGTTTGTGGTGAAATAGGTTGCTTAGTTACTGTGGCAATTGTAATACAAGCTAGATGGTCTAACTTCAGTTATTTGGTAGAAAGAACCATGTGAAAGTCAAACTTCAGAGCTTTTAAGTGATGTGAAACATTTATTTTTAGGCTAAACTGAATAAATTGTATATTTAAATACCTGTTCCAGAGTTCATTATCTGTGACTTACGTTTACCAATTGAACAGTTTGCAAAGAAGGCTGTTAGGTAAATTGGGTGGATTTCCCACCCACATGACCTTAAGAAGGACCTGAGAAATCTCACTCTTTTACAAAGAGTTTTTATATAACAATCATTTGCATGTAAATTTAGTGGTTTATACCTATTTGTACTAACAGTTAAAATAAGCAGTAATCCTTAGTTTTGACATTTTTCTCTTCTTTTTTTTTCCCCCAAATAATGAGTTGTTTAGCTGTTTTCTAGAATATGCAACAATCAAATCTTAGAAATAGGGCAAAGGTTTGGGAGGATACTTAGACATGATAAAAAATTGGGAGTTTGTGTGCAAATTGGTGTGAACCAATCTCAAACTTACCCATTTTTCTCATTTTACGGAACTTGTGCTGTTCTCATGCTGTTATTTTTCTACTTACTGGTTTTATTTTATAATAAGTGTGAGCGTTCTCTTGTAATGAGTTGTTTTTTTTTTGTTGGACAGTTTAAATTGTGTAGGATAAAATAAGAGTTTTGAGTATTTCTAAGGGTGCTTTTGATTAGCCCCAGATACCCTGTCACAAATCAGAATTCTACAATTCTGAAAGAAGCTGAAATTAAACAGTTTTTTATTGTTGTCCTATGAACGTGTCTTTCTTACAAGCTACAGTAAATGCTGAAGGAAAAACACTGCAAAGCTTTTATAACTAAAGAACAGAGAACTGGTAAAATTAACAGGAGTCGACTGAACTTTGCCATTGCTTGTTCTAATTTGAGCTGCTGTCACTGAGGAAAGTACCAGTGTTTGAAGCAGAGAACCTGCTGAAATTGGAACAATGTCTTTCCCTGTATCTGTAATAAGAAAAAATAAGAAAAGTGACTTTGTAGGCACCAAGACAATGTATTTTGATTCATGAAATGTGAATTGCAGCTGTACTAACTGCCTTTATTTTCCTAGATTGCTAGTCATAGTGGATATGTACAAGTTGACTGGAAGAGAGTTGAAAAAGATGTAAACAAAGCAAAAAAACAGTTAAAAAAGCGTGCAAATAAGGCAGCTCCCGAAATCAACACTCTAATTGAAGAGGTGAGTCTAAGGTGATACACTGTGTTCTACCAGCTGGGTTTTCTTAGCTTCCACTGCTGGTGATGATGAGTTGAAAATGGAAGTGCAAAATTGAAAGGCATCAGAAGTAGTCTGGCTTTATAATATATTAAAAGCTATCAGATTGTGTTGTCTTTATTCATTCAGTTTTCTGGTTTGGTCACTGTTAAAGATGACACACAAACTTGTTCTTGTTGAGTGACAAAGCTGGTAAGGTCATGACATGGTAAAAAAGTTCAGGGTGGTGTGGGTAAAACATGGTAACTACAAAGACAAAACCCAAATCTTCTTAGACTGGTGTTAATGAAATTACTTGTCTGGACAAGAATGACTTTTCTGCAGAGAAGCTGTAGCTACGTTGTAACTGGAGTTGTGATTTTATCTCATTTTTATACATTTTGGAGAATATCTGTCTTCAGAATCTGCCAGGTGCCTACTAATGTTGAGAAGAGGTAGCTGTGATACTGATCAGTGTCACTGGGGCTGTTGCACCCTGTCGGTTGAAGACTTCCATTTAATCAATTTTGTGGTTGTTTGGGGTTTTTTTAAGCCTGTTTCTACATATTTGCACGTTCCATACGTGCAATCTAAGTTTCATTTTGAATAACTGAGAATCCTGACAAGGAATGTGCTGCAGACAGTGAAACAGCAGCTGCACTAGTGCTCTGTAGTAAATGAGTTTTGACATCTCAGATTTAACTTGTATGGAGTTGCACATCGGTTGATAAAAATTACCTTAAATTTTAATGTGAATATGAACTGAAAGTTCCAGAGTGAGGATTTTCTTTCTTCTTCTGTACCTCAAGTAGCTTAACCTCTCCTTCTCCATTGCCCTTAGAAATGGGTGGGACAGGATGGGGTTTTTTGTTTTCCTTTGTTTTTTTTTTCCTCTCAGATTATACGACTTTCTTGTGTGTTAGTTGCCAATCTGAAGTGTTCGAAGCAGAGGATTTATGAAATGACACATTTGATAAAAGGTGTTATATTCTCTGATGCTACTTCATGAAATACTCTGTACCCGTGTCATCATACATAAGTGTTTTTTTCTAGGATTAAGTTGTTAGGAAGCTGGCTCCTAATGGAGTGAAGTGTATTTCTTTTGCAATGATCTACTCTTCCAAAAAGCAGTATTTTTAAGAAACTTCTATGACGTGATTGCAATTGAAGCCATGGTGGTGCTCATGCTTTTTTTTGTCAGGGTAGTTTGTAAAACACCTGTCTTGTTTTAATCAAAACAAGAGTAGTGTTGGCATGAAATTGCTGTAACAATTCCTGTGTATTTTGACTTTTAAAAGGTTCACTGTATTTTAAATATATTGTTAAAGACAGCTGAGAGTCAGTTTGCACTCCACGGTGCCACCTATTCTTATATGGTTTTAGACACATTGCTTCCACCTGCACCCTTCTCCACAATTTTAGTGGTTTTGTTTCCAGGATAATAAGTATTATAATAAGTGATAAGTATTAAATAATAAAGTCAGACACAAATAACTTTATGAATATCGTTTTTCTTCTCAGTCAACAGAATTTATCAAACAGAACATCGTGGTGTCCAGTGGGTTTGTTGGAGGCTTTTTGTTGGGGCTGGCATCGTAAGGACCCGAACGTCTCTTCCTGATGGGATCCGTGTCAGCGAAGAACAGATGTGGTGACACGCTGTCTGCAAGCAGTGTGGGTCACTGGGCCTGCCAGAGCAAGACAAGTGGACTAGCTAGACAACTTGGGAGCTTTTACATTTCAGGCTTTTGCCTCTTGAAGCTTGGCAAAACTAGGATTTGCTGAAAAACTGTGCAGTGTGCTCATTATAGCATTTCTGGGCAAAACTGGTTCATCCTCATCATGACTCTTTTTATCTATGGCCTTTCAAGATCTGGCATTTTTTAAAATGTTGTTCTTGGAATATAGCTGTGTAACCATACTATAAGAATGAAAGCTCCATTTCTATGTTTTCAGTTAAATATTGTTTATTTTAAAAGTATTTTCTTCATGCTGTAGTAGGTAGTATCTATGACTACATACTGTATATGATACTGTAGTTTCAGCCTCCTGGCTGTCCATTTTCTTTAGAAGTCACTGCAATAATGATCAATCTGTAATACCTTTTTACAGAGTATTAAATAACAAAGACTCATGAGCTTATTAAAGGTGAAAATTAACTTTGACTCTCGCCTTTGTGTACACAGGAAATAAGAAAGTGTCTCAATTACAGCCTGCAGGGACCTGGTGCCAGTGTTTGCCCAGACAGGTTTTTAAGGTGGTTTTAGTGATTTGTTATGGAGTTATTCTAAAGAAGTTGAGAATCCAGACAAGCACTCAATGCATTTTTCTGCATTTCAAACTTGTGAACCTTTCAGAAATTTCTACCCAAGGAGGAGTTTGCTCTGCCCCTATTCCTCTGGGTTTTACTGTAGCAGAAGATGAATGTGGACTGGAGTCTCTCCCACCAGGGTTGTGTTGGGTTCCTGTTCCTTTGTCTGAACTGCAGTAGTGGTTCATTAGCATCGGATGGATGGACGGGTGTGAGCTTGGGATGCACGGGACATGGGATGTTGGACATATTAACCTTCTAAATATTTAGATTTGTGCATCCCTGGGCTCCAGAGGTTTCTATTACATGCTGACCTTGTGTTTGTGGTGTGCTTGTGGCCAAGGTGAGTAAGGTATGAAGCATGTCCTGCATACCTCTGAGCTTTAAGGGTTTCATCAAGCCTGGTTAAGGCTTTGGAAAATAAATCTTAACACACACACCTCACAAACCAATTCCAAGGTGCATGAATGGCCATGAATCCTAAATATTTAGTTTTACAGTGAGTATCTGAAGTTACATAAGCACAGTTGCAGTTTATTGGAAGTGGGAAGCCCATGGAGGAATGTGCCTGCTGGGTTATCTGAGATTTAGAGAAAAACAAAGAAAGATGAAAATGTTAAAATGTGAAAGCCTTTGCCATGATGTTCAGCCCAAAGAATAATGGGAAGGTAACCAACCAGTCAGCTCTTTTCTGCTGATGAAACTCATGGGTTTTTGGCATGTCCAAAGGGTACTGAAGCCAGCTGCTCTGAGTCACCCTGACTGGAATGAACTGAGTGTCCAGAAGGGCTTTGGAGATGAAGTGACCACATCAGTACCATGAACCTGCAAATGTGGATTTTTGGTGTACTTTGATTTCAAAGGAGCATCTTTTAGTAAGCTTGCTAAAAAGGCTGCTCATGTGACTAAGGAATACACTTCATTGTTAGAATTAAAACCAAAAGTATATAGTACTGTTCAAGACTGATTTCTGCAGAGGAAAGTTGTTCTGCTATTCTGTTGCCATCTGAGATTTTCAGTCAATGAATCAAGAACTGACTGAAAGACATTTGAGGGTTCTATAGTTTTATTTTTTGAATTAGATTTATTTGGTGATTTATTTTTTTAAGCCTTTGGAATAGGAGACATAATGTTGCACATGTGAAACTGAGGGACTAAAAAGGCAAGGAGAAATGGTGTTACTGAAAAGGTGAACACTGGTGGTTTGTACTGGGATTGGCTTCAAATCCTGGACTCATGACTGGAAAAGGAGAATGGCTGCTGGCACAGCAGGACTTGCTGATGCAGTTCCTTGGGCTGGTGAGGTAGAGGGGATGCTGCCAGCAGCTCCAGGTACAGCTGGCAGGGTGAGGAGCTTTGGTAAAGTGGCAGCTTTTGTAAAGGACCATGACAAGTAAGTGCAGCTTTTGCAAATACCTGAGATTTTTTATGTGCCAGTTCAGATCTGTCTCATCCGTGAGGGAATGCTCTGTAAAGGTACAGTCAGAAAATGGGCCTTGATGGGGTTGGGAACAGAATGGAGTACAACAGGAATATTGGGTTTCTGGGGGTGAAGTCTTTTCTGGGATGATTTCAGAGTTCTTGTGCTCTCTGACAAACACTAATCCAGGCTAAGAAGATTCAGAGAAGGAGAAAGGGTGGTGAGGCCCTGGCATAGGTTGTCCAGAGAAACTATGGCTGCCCCATCCCTGGAAGTGTCCAAGGCAAGGTTGGACAGGGCTTGGAGCAACCTGGGATAGTGGAAGGTGTCCCTGCCCATGGCGGGGGATTGGAACTGGATGATCTTTAAGGTCTCTTCCAACCTAAACCATTCTATGATTCTGTGATTCTAAAAAAAAACAGAATAAAATTTTTTGAAGAGCATTTTTTTTGGGGGGGGGGAGGGCAGAAGATCAGTTTTAGAAAGCTGATTAAAAAGGAAGGTGATAGAAATAGTTACATTAATGAAAGGCTGACCCAGCATTTCTATGGTTTTTAGTGTATAGCTGAAGAACTTAACTGAAGGGTGAAAAACATGGACCTGGCCGTGGGAAACAGCTTTCCATAATGCCCAGTGGGTCTGTGGAATTAATTTCCACTGTGTGCTACTGAGACCAAGGAAGAGCCTCCAGTCAGGGAAAGGTGGGGTGACTTTGCAAGAGTCTCAGTTATATCTAAAGGTGGGGAAAAAACCACTTTAGGTTTCTCTGGCCATAGCTACTATTGCTTAGTGCTGTTCATAAGAAAATTATTGCAGTGGGCAGCTGATTCTACCTTTTCCCTCTACAGGCTTGTGTAATTTTTTCCACTCAAACAGTTGTAAGCAGCCACTTTTCAAAGTTGAAGGCTAAGATAATGATTGAGGAAGGTATGGCGTATATCCTTCTAGTGAACAGCTTCTGAAAGCTTATTAAATGGTGCATTTGGGGAGAGATTGCAAATAAATCATCTATTTGTTTTCTATTATCTTAACGGGATAATCAATTTCCTGACATTATTTCTTTTTAGTTAAAGCAGCATTGGGCAGTTTTAATTTCAAGTGAGATGCCAGTGTGATCTTATTACTGAATTTTAAGAGGCCAGAATTTGGCTAAAACTTTGCAGGCTGTTTCTGCTTCAGCAGCCAGACTGAAAATTAAAATGTTGTAGTTAAAAGATGGAGCTGCCTCCCAGATTCAAGTGCATTTGTCATGAGGGCTTAAGAAGGGGGGATGCAAACAGAGTAAGATACAGGAGTCAGGGCTGTAATTCAGTAATTCTGCCTGTGCAGATTCCCTAAATTACAGTGCATACAGTAATGTGAAAAATAATCAGTAATACTTCCTCCTAACCTTTTGAAAATTGTTGGAAATCTCAAAGAATTACTTTAAAAATCAAACTTTTATAGCATGCAGCTGCCTGCGGTCGGTAGGTGACAGTGGAAAAAAACAATCTTCACCCAAACTCAGCACAGTTAGAACAATGTGATATTTTGGAAGGGAGATTGGGCACAAAAAAAAAAGTTTTATTCACCCTAGGACTGTGCATGGGCTGGGTGAGTGGTGGGGGAGAACAAGAGTCAAATCTACCAGGGGAAGGAGGTGCCATCGTCCCTTGTTGGATCGGGAAGCAGGTCTGGTGCCGTGTGGTGATGTTCCAGTACAGGGACACATGGAAGAGCTGGTGTTCCTTATTCTGGGGCTGTTTGGGAAGTGAGTCAGCTGACATTCATCAGGACCTGTGATACCAGAAGCCGATTTTAATTAAGATAATTGTGGAGTGAGTGTGCACAAAACATCTGGTGCTGATACAGCCTGAACAGTTGTTTATGTTGGTCCCACGTTCAAGCTCGGAGGCATCTGAATCTTGCAGTGCTGCAGGACGGGGCACAGAGGGGTAATATGGGATTTTGTGCTCACAGCCTGGGCTGGACGCAGCACAGCCAACTCCAGCACAACTGGTGCCAGGCTTGGACTAGGAAATCTTGCTGGACCCAGGCTGACTCTAATTTATAGCTTGGGTTAACCAGCGCAGTGGTACAAATTTGCCTAGTTCATGGATTCCACACTCAGAGAGGTCTTCTGCCTTCCTCACCCTCTTCTCTTGTCCCTAGTTCCTCAGAGCACTCCATGTTCCTTCCTCCCTGCTTTAGTTTTTCCTGCCTTCTGTTTTCTTCACAGCTCCCTGGAACTGAGCACCACAGCATACACTGAGCTGTGAAACAGAGGAAATGCAGTGCTTCAAAACGAGGTGAGGTGGGGAATGAATCCCACAGGTCTGCTCAGCTGTGGGACTTCCCGACAGCTAATGCCTCTGGCTTAGCTCAGGGAAGCTGGAGACCAAATTCCATTACCCCTTCCTGGGAAACCTCTCCTGCTTCCTAAACCAGTAGCTTCCCTTCCAAGCCATGAGGTATTTTGGCATGAAATGTCCTTGGTCTCTGCTGCTGACCTGTTTGGGGTGTGGATGTATCTCAGTGTTCATGGAACGTGGACAGGAACTTGGCTCTGGTCACCTCAAAGTTTACCTGAAGTCATTGGCAGACAGTTGAATGTGCTGCTTGAGGTGGAACGGCTCCAGCAGGAGGGCAGGAAAGCAGGTTACACCCAGGATATTTTGCAGCCCATTTGGTAGGATGCTTACCTGACAACTGGAATATATTGTTATACATCCAGTCCTTGGTGAGGGTTTTGCAGTTTCACCATCAAACCCCCCATATCCCTGAGCTGCAAAAAAACCCACATTTCTGCACATGTGGACTGCATATTTTAAAAAAATTCTTAATAGAAGGTGTTAATCCACAAAAATAATTGAGTATTGACCTATATGATTCCCAATTAATATAGATTATTTGAACTTTGATCTGAACAAGAGGCTCTCAAACACTTGCCATACACACTCATGGGATGAGGAGGAATAAGAACAAATATATATACTATGATTTGTAATTGAACATCTTATTTTCTTGAAGCATTAATGGCAAAGGAAAGGTTATTCTTTCTTGTGTGCTTAGCAGATCCAAACTCATACTGCAGCCAAATTACGGATTTTTATTTACAGATTTCAAATCCTCTCCAGTGAGACAATCAAAAGGCCTTGATAGCCTTCATGTTGTTCAGACAGAAATCTAAGCCAAAGTACATCTGAATGAATCTGTAAATGTCGGAAAACCCTACAGATGTGTGAAAGGAATGTTTGAAAATGAAGAGTTCCCAAATATTATTTCAAAATCCACTTGAGCCAATGAAGAGGAGGAAGAAAAATTAACAGCAATCAGGGAGTCTATATTCTTAATGCTCTTATAACAGTTTATGATTGTTTAAAAACACTGAGAAAATGCCTTTCTATGACATTAATTAATATTTTTTCTATTTATATTGAATATAAATATGTCATATGAGGTATGATATCTAGTCTCCAAACTTAAAAGCTGAATTGCATGCTGGCTTCTTTAGGAGATTTGTTTTGAGGCTGCGTGTTAAAGTGCAGCCAAGCACGTGCTTCAGTGACTCACCGTGAAAGCAAAGGTAGAACAAACCAGGGAAAGGATGCACACATTTCCCCCCTTTTTATGTTATTACAGGAATCACTGGTTAGGCTTTGAGACCCTCGGGTAGTCTGCACAGGGACTGCTCACTGTGGCAGAGTTAGGGGTAAGGCACAAGAAGAGGAATTTGTCTGTCTGAAGGTGGATGTCAAGCTGGGTACCTGTATCCTGCTTATGTCAGTGTTCTGTGGCAAATCTGCCTTCCTGTAAATCACAGACTCTCAGAATGGTTTCGGGTGGAGGGGATCTTAAAGATCATCTCGTTCCAAACCCCTGCCATGGCCAGGGACTCCTTCTGCTATCCCAGGTTGCTCAGGGCCCCATCCAGCCTTGCCCTAAACACGTCCAGCGGATGGGGCAGCCACAGCTTCTCTGGGCAACCTCTTCCAGTGCCTCACCGCCCTCACAGTAAAGAACCCTCCTAATATCTGATCTAAACCTGCTCTCTGACTGTTTGAAGCCATTCCCCCTTGTCCTGTCACTCCCTGCCCTTGTAAATAGTCTCTCTCAAACTTTTCCATAGGCCTCCTTCAGGTACTGGAAGGCCACAATTAGGTCACCCCAAAGCCTTCTCTTTTCCAAGCTGAACAATCCCAATTTTCTTGGCCTTTTGAACCCCACAGGCAGAGACTGCAGGAGTAGCAGCTCTGCCAGGGAAGGCCTGGAGGTTTTGGTGAACCTCAGACTGAATTTGAAGGAAACCTGCAGTTGCTGCACATGACAGAAAACACAGGCCGAGGTGCCTTAGGAGCAGCGTGGTCAGCAGTTATGGAAATTCGTTACCTGCCTGTCTGTACTCAGCCCTGGTGGGACCTCACCTGGAATACCATGACTGTTTTTGTGCCCCCCAGCTCAAGAGGGGAGTTGAGAAATAAGAAAGGGTCCAGAGAAAAACGCCCAAATTGATGAGGGGTCTAAATCGTCAGGGCTACAAGCGGGGCTGAGGTTGTTCAGCCTGGGCAGCGAAGGCTGAGGGTGAGTCCAAGGCAGCCACAGCCACCCGGAGGGGAGTCACAAAGGTGATGGGGCCAAACCCTTCCCAACAAGGGGCAGCAGCCACAAGAGTCGTGGCTTGGGAAGGTCGCGCTGGACATCAGGAAAAGATCTTCCAGCGAGAGGGTGGTGCAGCAGCGGGACAGGTCACCCGGGGGGCTGTGGGTGCTCCCTCCTCAGGAATTTATGGGATTTGGCTGAACAAAGCTGACCTGACCACACTGGTTGGTGCCCAGCCATCCTGCTGTGAGCGGAAAACTCCTGCGCTCCCCTCCACTGTGAACTTCAGGTGTTACAATCTCACCCAGCTCCTCCATCCTTCTCCTGGGTTTAGCCTTGTGCTCCTCCACATCGGAACATGCAACAGAAATGCTTTCTGTGGCTGCTCTCTTCTTGCAGTTCACACTGAGCAGGAAAAATAGATGCTGAGGGGGTGTGGCACTGCAATTATTTCCAGGTTTTCACTTACAAAAAAGAAAAAAGCAAATTTATTTATTATATCAGCATTGGAAAAGTTAGAGACCTGCTATTTTTTTTGCGTGTGTGGTATTAGAATACTTTTATAAAATTAAGATCCTGTGGTAGCTGACACACAGGAGTTTGTGTATATGTGTGGTTTGCTTGGAGCTGCTGCAGCAAATTCTTAAATATGGAACAGCCGGAAAAATGCATTTCTCTCTTTTTTTTTTCAATAGGCACTCCTACACTAATTTAAAAATAGTAAACTGGGGCAAGGTAAGTATCACAGAGCCTGATGTGAAAAAAATACATCGATAGAAAATAAGGAATAGAATATGTGATGAAGATTGACACTGCAAGTAAAAAGGAAAGAGGAAAAAAAATTAACACAGAATAACAGAAGATGCAAAGTGATTAGGGAGCACCAAGAGAGATAGGAATGGAAAGTTGGTGACAGATGAGGCTGATAAGGCAAAGGGCCTAAAGGAATTCCTCGCCCCAGTAATCATAAAGGCAGCAGAAGGCAATATCCCAGGAACTGGGATTTGTTGTCCTCGGGGAAAGAAGGAAAATGTCAAAAGGTTTTACTCTCACACTGGAGTGGATAATAAGGCAATTAGTACTATTAAAAAGTTCTCAGAGCACCCAGACTGGAGTAATAAATCATACCCTAGGACTGTAAAGGGAGTGGGAGATGCTGGAAAGCTTTTGTGGGACAGTTGCGATAACTTACTGGAGTGGGAATTACTGAGGACTGGTGAGTGTTTAATGAAGTTTGGGCATTTACAGATCTCTAAGCTTGACTGCACTTGACCTCAGGAGAAACTAGACACTGGTGAGTCACGGCTGTAGATTTGTACGTGGTAACATGAACATATTGTTAAACATACATCATTTTAACATACATGCCACGGGAGAAGTATATAATACAAATGATTTGGAGTCTGCTGCACAAAAGATTTATGCAAATAATCTCTATTAATAGGATTTCTCAGTGCAAATCCTTTCTTGTCAATAGGAGAAGAGGAATGGTATGCTTATGATTTACTTTTCCAAAGGGTTTCTGACATTTCTACAATTTCAAATGGTGTTTTTCCCTACATTAATATATATTAGAAAAGAAGTAACCGGTAACCTTTTGCAAAGCTCTGTAAATATGTGAACTATGCAGTTTCTTATCCACAGGTTGAATAAGAAGGGAGAGGAATACAAGTTCTTCATATGCTATATCCACACACACACCTCCTCTTGGTCTCCACACCTTTGTATTGCTTGATGCATTTTAGAAAGAAACAGGATTCCTTTATAATGTAGTTTAACTGCTGCCAATAAAATTAAAATAAAAATAACAGGCAAACTTCTCTGCTTGGTATTGCGGGCTGGTTGAATCCTGTGTTGCCCAGAGGAGCGAGATCTGGTTATCCCCATCCATCCCAGGGACTGGAGCTGTGGGGGCTGCCCATGGTGGGGGTGACAGGGCATGGACTGACAGCCCAGACTCATCCTACTCCCAGCCTGGAGCGGCCTGAGATGAAAAAGGGCTGAAGGAATGAGACCAGGCAGAGGGAAGGTCACAAGCTGCAGAGGGTGTTTCACTGACCTTCTCCTACAGCTGCATTTAGTTCCTTCCGTGGGGAGTACCACAGGGACCTCTGCTTAAGGGAAAAAAAAAGGAAATAAGGAAATGGGATGGAAAAACCTGAACGTTTTGAGGGGAGCAGCCTCTGCAGACAGCGTTTGGATAAACCAGTCCATCTGCAGCTGGCAGGAGGAATCAGCTGCCAGAAGATGCCAAAGAAAGGGTGGAAAAGATGCTTCCCAGAGTGCTTCCACAGTGCCCAGCACCAGCAGCACGCCTCTGACTGGGCTGGCAGAAGGAAACCAGTGAGGCAGGAGCCTGTGTGGAATAATCACCACTGGGAAAATGAGAGGAGCGGTCAGGGACACAAAGGTCTTCCCAATGAGCAGCGGCCACCCTGCCCAGCGCACTGACACAGCACCTGCCTGAGGGGCTTCTCCCCAGGGCTTGTGTAGGCCCAAACCCCAGACACGACCATCCCTGCAGGGTGGCCAACAGACCCTCACAGGTCCTGCAGTCCTCGTGTGCTTCCCAAGGCTGGGGGACCTGACGGGACCAAAGTGCAGCTGCACCGCAGAGGCCGCAGAGCTGCCAAGGGCAGCCCTGACAGGACACCCGGAGCTGGGACCTTGGGCAGGGCCCTGTCCTGCTCCATCTGAGGAGGAGCTCCCCTCCTCCCCAGGTCCCCACGGACACCAGCTCATCCCCCAACGCGGCCTCTGCTCTGCTTGGCACCTGCTGCACCAGTTTGGATGTCCAAGCTCATCTTTGGTTGAATTTCGGGCAAAATAAAGTCATAGCTGAGTGCAGCTGAAATCAGCCTGCTGAGGGCCGGAAGATCTGGTAGGGAGCCAGTGAGTGGCTGTGTGTGCCCAAGCAGGCACCATCCCCCAGGGTTTGTGCACTGCGACCCGCCTGAGTCCTTGCTTCACCTCGAGCTGTCAAAGTTAATTCCTGCTTCTCCATGCCAGGGAACACGGACAGGACACAGCCATACCCCTGGTGCTTTGCAGCAGCTTCTCTCCGTGTGTGGGACAGAACTCCTGAGGCTGCCAGGGACATCACGAGCTCAAAGCAGCTCATGAACCTTTATCTCAAGGGACAAAAGGCATCCCAAAAAAGCTGGTTACACCCGTGCAGTAGGAGGTAACACCGAAAACATGACCTGATCACTGCTAAATTCTGACCAGTCCCCAAACAGCCTCACCTTTTTTATTGTTGTTATTTGAAAGGATTCAATATGTTTCCCTGCAGGTGTTTTCCCTCTTGAATTCTTGAGCTCTACCACAAACCTGTCTCAACTTTCCCACCTCTGACTGTAATTGTTCCTCTCTAACCTGTGCAGTGACTTTCTGGGGGCTTTCTCAGGGCCTGACTTGAGGTTACACAGCTGTGCTTTGCCCGAGCTGGGCCTTGGGTCCTTGGCACACAGGCAGCTGAGCTCCCTGGCTCAGGAGAGAGGGTACAGAGGCAGGGAGAAGAGCATTGCACTGCCTGTGTTATGGTGTGGGTGTTTTGGGAAAGACAACCAATCCTATAAAATCATGCTTTGCTCCTCAGGTCACACAGATGGGCATTGATCCAGTTCCTATTGACTTGGGGGTGACAAGGCAGTGCCCACAGCTGTCAGCCATCATTTTTGCTGCTCCTGAGGAGCTATATGACATGGAAAACTAGAGTTTACTGAGTGAAATTTGTGCACAAGTATTCAAATTGCTAAAAGGGATCCCATTCCTATGCAACATGTATTATTCTCAGTTTTGGAGTTGGGTTTCTTCCAGCCTGCTCAGCACTGTGAGACACACACAGTCTTGTTTTCTCCTTGCTTCTTCCTTGATCCCCTTCAAGACAATGAGCAGTGATGGACTTGATCTCCCCAGACCCGTTATCTAAACTGGAGTGGTGGTGTGAGGTATCCACAGGCATTGCATGGGTTTTCCAAAGGCTGTCAGCACTTCTCATGGATGAGCAGCAGTGCTGACTGATCCTGGATTTCAGAGGGGGCTCCTGTTCCTTGAAAAACAGGCTCCATTTTTCACAGAAGGCAAACTGAGTTTTGTGCAAGTTTCTTTCTGAAGAGAAGACACTCCCAGAGCCAAACACACGCAGGTGAAGGGTCAGGGCTGGCCTTGGCAGCTCTGTGGCCTCTGCGGTGCAGCTGCACTTTGGTCCCGTCAGGTCCTACCCCAACAAGAAAACGCTCCTGAGTGACTTCCAGACATGGTGTATTTTGGTTTTGTTGATTATCTGCACTGCTTTTCCTAATCTCCAGCTTTGTAAGAAGTAGGAAGTCTATTGTATTATTACCCAGACTGCTGAGCCAAGGAAAGCTACATTAGATAATCAGTGACTTAGGCCACTGTAAGTTCAATAAAGGATCAGAGGCACCAGTCAGTTAAATTCTCCAAACATTTTTGTTGGAATAAAATTGCAAACCTGTATCTCACTAAAAGAATTTACAGATTGCACACAACACTGATAAATAAGAGTATCAATTTAATGTCTGACAGGTCACCTCCCAAAGGAATAAAACTTGTGTTTGCAGAGAGATAGAGATGGCTTTTCAAATGGTTATTCCTGTCTCTTTCCTTTATGAAAGCTGCCTAGTTTGTGGCCAAGTGGTACAAAAGCAAAATAATTTGGAAGAGCTATTTTAAAGCCAAAATCCTGTTCTCAGAAAATCTGTCTCCCAGTCTTCCGGTAGGTACAAGGTTGTTATAAAGAGGATTATCATCAACTGCTCATCATGTCCATCAAAACAAGAACAAGAACAAATCAGCTTTGAAGTAAAGAAGATTTAGGATAGGGAATACAGGAAACTTCCTAATGATGGGAATCATTCAGCACTGGAAGACATAACCCAGGAATGTCCCTATATACCCATTACTAAAATCTCTACTGCTGCACAGAGGGATTTAAATCACAATGACATAAGAACTTTTAATCTGCTATATTCGTAACTGGAGTATTCTTTCAGTCTTTTTTAAAAATCCTGTATTAATATGCCAATGAATTCTATAAAACAATGAGTGGCATTTGCAGCATCTCACTGTGATCTAGAAAAGAGATGGGGAAAGCAACATTTGAAGGTGACACAAAGTTATCTAGGTTAGGCTGAGCCAATGGAGAGAAAAGAATTCCCAGCAGTTTTGTCCAGTCTGAGCATGAAGGCAGTGGGACAATAAAGCCGTGTTGCTTCTCATCTATGCAAAATCATGTCCAGCAGATGGAGTGACCTGAAGTCCTCTGCAAAGTGCTTGGTCCTCCATCACAGACAGCAAAGTCAGGGAAAGAGTGGGACACTCACCTGGAAGCTCAGTGTTAACCAGGTCAAATCACAAACAAGATGCTGGGGGATATTTGGAGTGGGGTAGAAAATACGTTCAATATTGTGACATTTCAGTGCCATTAAGGTTTGGTGATTCCCCTGGAATACTGGACCTGGTTCTGGTCAGCCTAATGCTCTGCAGAGACCTGCTCAGAAGAGCTGATTTAGCTTAAGGAGCTTACTCAGATCTCTCTGCAGACAGGAATGAGCTCTGGCTCTCTCCTAGAAGAAATTTCAAGGATCTTATGATAGGTGACTGTTGCCCAACATCCTTCAGAACAACCAGGTTTTCTCCCTTAAAACAGAGCCAGCCTTTTTCTATCAAGACACAGAAATGGAAGGCATGATTAATGAAAATTGTGAGACAAGTTGGGAAAAAATGAAAACTGAGGAAGGTGATTTACACAGGGAGCAGTCAGAACTGTACAGGCTAAGGAAGCCAAGAGCAGGTAGGCCTGGCACTTCTGACTTTTTAATAGTGAGACAGCAAAACCCCCAGTGACACTGTGAGGCAGAGAATGAGAAGAGAGGAAGTCTGTTCCACACAACGAGGGGATGAAGCTTCGCTGCCTTGACAGCCTTGCAGGATTAAAGATGTCATCCTCTCCTCAACTGACAAGACTACCAGCATCTGTGCTGGAAGGGCTGAAACATGAGCAGCCCCAGGGCTTGCGTTGCTGCCCTTCAGATTATGACTTCACTAATGTAGAAGCTGGATTCTCTTATTTACCCTTCTTTCACCAACAAGTTTAATCACTGGTTACCCCCTCACATGGTTTCTGTGTTTCTCCCTGAGGGCTCTGGCTCAGCTGCCTCCAGAGACAAAATATCCCACCCTCTGGATCGTGACCTGTGATCTCCTCAGTCATTTCTGAGCGAGAATACAGCTGCCAGCTGTGCAGAAGGAAAAGGGACCACAGGGACAATCCTGAATGTGCACCTTGGAGCAAATGATGAGACAGATTGCCGTGAGTGAAAGGCCACCCGTCTCCTCCCTTTTCCAGTGAGGTTCCAGCCAAGCCATTACTGCAGAGACACACCACAATATCCCGGGTGAGAAACAGTGCACACACTTATTTACACCATCCCACTGACCCTGGGGTGGGTCAGCTGTACCTGGCAGAAATCTCTCTAACCTGTTGTTACAAACACTGGAAGATGAGGCTGCTCAGGGGTCTGATGCTCTTCTTCACCATCCTCACCATTAGAGCATTTTTCTGGTGCAACTGGATCACTTTTCATCATGTCTTATCCACCACAGCCATTAAACACAGATAAAGAATCACAGTTCCAGACACTACCTGCAAGAAAGCCCAAGGTTTAAAGCATCCTCCCCCACATTTGCTACTGTCCCCAAAGCATTGGCCCAATCATCCAGGATGCAGAACCACATCAAAATGCTGTCAGTGCTGGGAAGGTTGCCTCCCTCTTAACTGTAAAGCTTCTGAAATCTTCTCATTTGCCACACCTTTTCCTGATATTTGACTCAGAAACACAGGATGCTCACAGTCACTCAACAAACCAACCCTGATCCTCCTCTACCTACTCCACATCCTCTTTTAAAAAGGCCACAATTGCTCCCAGCTGTGAGAGCACACCCACCATTCACCTCTCTCCCTCCTCAGCTCCCTTCAGCTCAGGTGGTCCCTGTATTTCACAGCTATTCCAGACCTCACACTCTCCAGCACAGGCACCTGCATAAGCACTAGCAACAGGAACCAGAGAGGATCTCGTATTTTGTCTGTTTGAAAGCTCCATCCAAACCTACTTGTCTGCCCAGTCCGCCCTTGGCCCCCAGCACACACCCACACATATCCTTGTGTGTGGCCCACATTGTTTCTCTTGTACCTACAACACCTGTTTTTCCTTGTCATAAAGGGAAATTCGGTGGATTTCCAAAAAAGGCAAATCATATCAAGCTGCATCTGATTTTTAAACTGCATGGAAATGTAAATCACTTGATTGGTTTTGTTTTTTTAATCAGGAATCACAGCAGTGGTGATTGTTTCTAATTCCCTGGCTCCACAATTCCCTGCCTCAGCTTTTAACAGAAGCACTATATTTGTCCCCTTCTAGTCTTCTTTAAAATAGGCACTAAGCTTTCTGAGCTTCTCAGCATCATCTGCCAATTTTCCTACCCATGGAGTAATTCTTCCCTTGTTTTCCCTTTTTGTTACTATTAAAAAATACCCTTAAAATGCCTTATTAGTGTAAGCAAAGAATAGGAAAAGTATTTTATTTTGTGCTTTAGACTTTCTGATTTTGTCTCTGTATGCTCATGCTGAGGGGTTTTTTTATATTCATTTTTAGATATTTGACCTAGTTTCTATGTTCTGTAGTCTCCCTTCTTGCACTTGAGATCATAGAAGAGCTTGTGATTTCGCAGATATCTCCTACTGCATTTTCTAGCCTTTCTACACACTGGGATGTTTTCTGATTCTTCTGCTACAGTCTTTTGTTTATTTATTTAGTTTTATTTTTAATGAACCATCAACTCATTCTGGAACTCTTTTCTTCCATGGATTTGATTCCCAAAGGAATTTATCCTCTGTATTAAATCTGCTGCCTCCAAGTCCTTTCCCTTGAGGTTGACGTTATCCTCTCTGGATTCCTTGAAGCTTACAAATCCTGTAACTCTCTCACCAACATTGTCCTCCACTTGCACACTCCCGAGATGTTCCTCTCCCATGGTAGGAACTCTAGGACTCCAGGATCCCTGCCTGGGAATCTGCTTTCTGTACTGCTGCCTGACAAAATGCTGGTGATACTCACCAAGGCTTGTGTCCTACTTTTTCATGTCCCTCAGGACTATGAGGGTGGTAAAAGACCCCCTCGAACCAATGAGCTTCATTTCTTTGTTGAGGTTTTTTTAAAAAATGACTCTGCTCAAGAGTGAGTCTCCTCCTTCTGAATTTCTCAGTCAGGGGGAAGAGGCAGAATGTAATGGATGTGATTTTTTACCGCAGCATTTCCTGCTACCGTTCAGAGATCAGGTTTATCATGCTCCACACTCTTTGTCTGAGAAGGGATGTGTGTATCTGCTTTTCCCTCGCCAGTTCCTATTTCTCCAGTTCAGTTCACTGCTTTCCATTTCTCCCAGTTCCCACAGCCTGTGCAGGCCCTGCAGAGCATCCTGGTGGGAGGGGAGGGCCAGAGCCCTGTCAGTGGCTGACCCTTCCCTGCTTGGGAGACACCAGAGTTGCACAGAGCACTAAGAGCCTCTTCACAGACAAGACCTCTAAGGGAGATTACTTCACCCTTCCAGAAAGTCACATAAATCAGACGGTAAAATTTTGCCCAAACCAGCAGCTATGACTTGACTATCAGAACCACTTTATTTCCCATTTTTTTAATAGGCAGCTTTTCTTCTTGAACACAGACCGCTTAAAATTTGATGCTGAGATCATGCTGGATCACTCAGTTCAGTCTGATTCGATCTTGTCATCTTCACTATGAACTGTCCCTATAATTTGAAACAGAAACATCACAGCTACATTAAATACCAGTAAAATTATGTGCAAATACAAAGATTAACTCATTCTAACTTGATTTTTCACAGCATGATCCTATCTTCCTCATCCACATAAAAATTATTCAGCCGCAAAAGGCCCTTGAGCATAGCATGACATTTACAGCATCTCTGAGTGTTTCTTGTTTGTTTCTCATAAATTTCCTTTGGTAATAACTTAGTCACTCAGCAACACTCTACAGCACACACATACATTACATGATTATCTCATATTTTATACAACACACGTTAAAGTAATTAATTTTCCCTGGCAAATGTCATACCAGTTAGTTCATCGTTAGGAGCCAAATATTTGTGCAACCATTTGTTACAAATGTATGCACAACCACACAACACTTCAGCTCCCTGGTATTTATTAAGTGTAATTTAAAGGGACACTGTCGAGGTTGCTACAGTCTCAACTTTCACGGTAGTTTTAGTTCCAGTTGAAATTCCCTTAAATACTGAACCTCAACTCATTTATTTATTTGTGAACTAACCTTGCTACAGCATTTAGCACACAAAAATAAATATGGTCTTGCTGTGGTGTGGAACGTGCTGGTGACCAGCGAATGTCTGGCATGGAAGAAGGGTTTCTTCTCCCGTTTAAGCCTTCTTTATCCTTTCATTGACAAGATCTGGAGTTTGCCCCATCTTTAAGGTAGAAATATAGCAAAATAGGTATCTCGTTCATAAAAAGAACTGATTTTAATCACAAGCTCAAAATGAACTCCAGGTGAAGTGATTTCTTTCTGTGCTATCACAGGTTGCCTCCAAACAAAGAGACAAAACCCCACCAGGACAGCAGCTTGGATTTCAGTGGATGAAAGGCAAGTTAGCCATGAAGCATGAGGATCAGTTGCCTTGAAAAATACATTTTAAGGGCATGAAACCACCTCTGATAAATAGTGAAGTCTGCTTCTCCCATCCCTGAAATTAGGTCTTACCCATACTCCTCACACACTGATACAAAAGCAAAGCCCTTCAAAGTGCATTTAGAGAGAGCAAGAGCAGCAGTGGAGCCATGCAGAGAGAAATTGTGCCCAGAGACTCGGCAGGCTGAGCCAGCCAGACGTCTCCATTCAAGCTAACAGCCCAATAAATCCTATTCCCTGCAGATCACTTATTCTTCAGCACGTTCAATCAACAGGTTTGGAAAGGAGGACCCAACACTTTTCTCACTTATTTTGGCCTTCTCTGAGAAAAGCAGCACTGAAGAACAGAAGCAGAACAAGTGGGAATGAGAAGGGGCAGGAGGAAGCACAAACGTAAGAAAGCAGAAAGGCAGGGGAAAGAAATATTTAGAAGACATAGCAGAGGAAAGCAGAGATAAGAGTGACTGAACAGTGCAGCACATCGGTGAGAGAGAGTTCTTTTAGGTTATTGTGCATTGCTACCTTTTATTGAAGGGAGACGCACTCAGACTGGTAAAGGCAGAGAGAAAAGCAGAGCTGGGACTTCAGGAGAAACATGAACTGTCACACAGGCAGGGTGCCAAAAAGTCTGGTTCACTAAACTTGGCCGAAAGCTGAAGGGAGATGTGATTGCTGTCTGCCATTATGTAAGGAGAAGGCACTGATGGCAAAAAAAGGATACATTATTCAAAGGACAGTGCCAAAACAAGCATCAAAAGGATCTGTTTCCCAAGAATGCCCTTAGGCTGGAAGTTAGAATGAAGTCCTAATCAGCAAAGGAATTAAGTTTGGGATAAACCTCAAATCCTAAACTATTCATAATTGACCAATTTCAGCTGGTTTTGAGAAGATGGTATTGACCAAGACTTTTGATCCATGCAGATGACCCAGCTATCATTAAGACCAGGCTTGATTAAGAGACAATTTCTGGTGTAGTGCCTGCAATTTCCAATGTCTTGGTCTCTGTGACAGAGGGGATTACTGTCACTCCTGCTATTATTCTGGCAGGCTTCTCCAGTTTTGAGACCACTGCTCAGAAACCCAAAATGCACTTGCTGCTTTGATAACTTATACTGCCTTAATATTTTTTCCTATGGACAATGAGCTATCAAGTTTGAAGTAGAATGGATGAATTCTCAAAGCAGCTTTGATCTGTCCTAGATCCTCAAAGCAGCCTGCAAGAATAGCTTGAAAGCTTTTTGTTTAAAATAAGTGGCATTTCCTCCCCTCTCATTCTGATTGAAATAGATGCTGAATGCAGGGCAAATCGTACTGTAAGGTTGAATGTGAAAGCAAGTATAATTCTAAACTGGCCTTGATCAATAGCAGTTTCTGGTAATTGACTGTAATCTATCTATCTATTTATTGCCATGGGAATTTTAAATATTGTTGGTGGGGTTTTTTGTTGATATTTTATCCATCAGCTGCAAAGATGAAGCTTGAAGATGCGGGATGGGAGAAGAGGGAGGAATTGATCAGTCACGCAGCCTCAGCTGATGGTGTATCCTCAAGGCAACTTGCAAGATTTGGGGAAATGCTGACAGAATTTTCCTAGGCAGAAGGGAGCAGACTGGTAGGTCTGGCTGAACAGAGCCAGGACTGGGGTTTCTTAGGGGCTTGTGGTACCTCACTGGCTGGATGAGAGAGCTTTGATAATGGGCATGGAGTAAGGCTACTGACAAGTTCCACCTCTGGCGGAAAGGAGGAAAGGTGTATTGACACTTCTGCTGAGCCAAACCCCTCGTTTCTGTCAGAAAGGCAGCGTGAAAGGAAAGCCAGAAAATGTTTGTGACCTGCATAAGTTCAGTCCCATCGACATCCCAAACAGGTCAGGAGTGAAGGAAGGAGAATAAATACAGTCAGGAGGGTAATAGGTGCCTCCCTCCTTTAGTGTGCCCATGAGTGCAGGTCCCCATTCGTTCTGCAGTGTCTGACAGGGATCCGGGTGCTGCACTGGAGTGACAGCAGCATTTCCCTGGCTTTCATGGGACCGTCTGGGGGTGGTTGCCCTGTTGGGCTGTGAGAGTCACTGTACCTCCCTGCCTCGGGGGCTCTGTGCTCCCTAGTGATTCTCTTCACCCTAAAAGTGATGTTATCTGGAGGGAGGAAGGCGTGCTTGGCTCTTGCAGAGGTGACACACAGCTGGGAGGCCTCAGCTGCACTTTGACGTGTGGTTACGTTGCTGCCAAGCTCCATGTTCATACTGCATTCCCATCAGTGTTAGGGGTGTTACTTACAGGTTTTTCCAACTCTTCCCAGCAACTGCTGCATGCTGTATTAAATGCATGTCTATAGCTTAATTGAGAAAAAAAAATCTGCATTCTGCTCTGAATTAAATTAGAGGGTTTTCTGTCAGGTTCATTTTACCAGTGTGCCTGCATCTCAAATCAGCCCACATAAGGAGGGTGAAGAGGAACTGAACAACTACTTCCTGCTGCAGATCTCACTGAATATATGCAGCGGGGGCAACTCAAAGGTATCTACCAGGCCCAGAATATTTCTCTTCTCATGTACTTTCAGAGGTGTGGGGGACATAGGAAAGCAGCCCCTCATAGCCTCCCTGACTTCCGTGACACGGAAGTTAGGCTGATTGCAAATATCCCCGGAGAAGCTCGCACCTTATGTAAAAGAGCTGGGTATCAGATGAGTAGGAACTTCAAAACACTTCAAACAGGCACAGCAAAGTGAAACTTGCCCTCCGAGCTTGTTCTGTGAGACAGAGCACTTCTTCCATCAAGTTTCCAGAGGCTGAGGAGTTTGTGAGATGAGGTGATGGGGTGGGGACACAAGGACAGGAAAACCAGCCTGCTGCAGGGGCCCTCACACACAGGCTGTGCCAGGGAGGGGGCACCTTTGGGGATACTGTGCCTCCATCCCTCATCCCTGCCCAGTAACCCTGTCCCCAAAGGGCATGGCACATCTCACTGAGGGGGCTCATGGGCAAATGTGCCTTGGTAGAGCAGGCTGAATTGGAGCAACTGGCCATGGAAACGTCATTCTAGCTGAGGAAACCTCCCAGTCAGACCCAAACAGCTCTGTTTTTCTGTTCTTCTCTCCCCCACGGCATCACCAGGAGGAAAAGGTTACAGGCCACAAGATATGGAAGTTCACCCTTTCCACTTTGCCTTCCTGGGGCAGGAGGCAGCTGCAGCAATAATGCAAGACCAAGTATCCTTGTGGTACATGGCCAGCACAGATCTGTGGCCACAAAGGTGCCAGATTTTCCCTGTCTGGGTTGTCTGGAGCACTCCGCAGCTGCAGCCCAGTACTGTGGTCTCACCATTGTTTTCTGGCCACTGAAGAATTATCTTCACGGGCTACGTGGTCATTGACTGGTGAAAACAAAATGAATGAGGTAATAAAAGACACGGGAAAACATAAGGAATTGATATTTCTGGGACTGTTCACTGAGGGTAGCAGCTGACCCACAGTGCACCACAGTGAACAGCCACGTTGGGGTTTGCCCTCCTTCCCCCACCACGAGCTGGCCAGGCAGGGCTGAGTTTGATTCCCCTAATCCAATCTCCCATGTGACTTCTGCAATTCCTCTTCAACATTCTTCTAAGACAGGCCTAAGGAAGAGGGTATTAATAGGTAGTAATTTTCCATTCCTAATTTCTGGTACCTAATTGTGTGTATGCCACAGTTCAACTTTGCTTCAGGTTTTTCTGTGCTGTATGATGATCCACGTAGGGTCATAATTCACTTTAAACTGGGAAGCCTGGGTACAATCTGATTTTGGGCGGCCCAGCCTCAACACGGCCTGTAAAACCAGTCCCAGGAAGAGGATGAAGTCACACATATGATAGAAGAAGAGACATGTCTTCACAGAGAAGCAACACTAAATTATGCTGATTTTAGTCAAACCTTCCTGGTCTCCTCTTTTTTCTAAATTTTCCGATTTTAAACTGACAAAACTTGATCAGACCTGGCCTTCCACTCAGACAAATGGACTAAGCCTGAAGCCAGCAGCATTTGGTCAGAGTGAAAGCCAGTTTTTTTTGATTTCTTTTTTTTTTAGTTAAGCCTCTTTGGAAAGTTTTGGCTGGCTCAGTTTACAATTTGTACTCCCCTACTCATTTCAAGTTTGCCAGTAAAACTCAATCCCAACACAAAGAGAGTAGAGTAGCTGTCTTTTTATCACAAAACCAGTGTTTTCCATGTTTCCCCCAGCTTTCGCTTCCCTCCTGCTTTCTCCCTCCTTTGAACTGTACAACTAATGCAGTCCTGTGTACATCCACCACTATCATCTGCAGAGTAGTCAGAATACACAGTTAATTTTCTACTGCCAATTGCTTACTGTTTTTGTCATTAACAATCTTCATTTAATAAAAAGCTTTTATCAAAATTGGTTTTCCTGAAGTACTTTCATTTTTCCCAGAAAAGACATTAAAATTAATTTGTTTTCACTCGGTCTGTACTACTGAGTGAATACAGCAAGGAACAAAAAAGATAAACATGTGAGAGAAACCCCAAAGAGAAGGTAATGCAGAAAGAAGCAATTGTGTTCTTAAGTAGATTATACTCTTTTTTTTTTTCCCCCTCCCCCAAATGAAAGAAAACAAAATGATTGAAGGCTGGGAGAAAACACCAAATTGCAGTGGTGGTTTGGTGCACAAGGAAGATGCTCCCCTTCTCCACAGTTCCCTGGGGCTTCTCTACTGGGGGAGGCAGAGGTGCAGAAAGATTTGACCTTAGGGTCTAGGGAGAATTCACAGGATTTTCTGTTGGAAATGCACTGGACTCTACTGACACTGCATTTCACTGACTTTCCTCCAGCAAAGCTGCTGTTTCTTTTGCAGGTTTTTCACATGCAGCCTCTGCCCATACTGCCTGAAACCTTGGGGCAACATTTTATTATTGTTATCAGAGGGGATATTAAGACATTTCAACCACCCAGTTATGCAATGAGCCACAAAAACTAAACAGGAGATACTAATTCCTTCCTTCCTTCCTTCCTGAACGTCTGGCAAAAAAAAAAAAAAAGAAAAAAAAGAAAACAAAAACAAAACAACAAATCAACCCCAAAATAATTTTCCCTGAACTGACAGTTTCAGAAATTGGAACATTTTTGGCTAAATTCCAATTCAGAGAGCGAATTCTGCACAATTGCTCCCTGGGGACTGGACAGAGAGTCCCTCCCAGGCTCACTCAGACTGAACACATTGCCCATGCTGTTCCACGAGCCTCTGTTTGGGGGAGGAGGGATGACATGTTATGGGAATTTCATGGTCTGATGCATCATAGAGTATGAAATATGGCAGGGGAGAGCCACCCCATCCATGAGAATAAGGACATCCAGCAGCTGAAGCAGAGCTCCTCTGAGACAGGGCAATGTCAGATCAGAATTGGAATATTTCGGTTTAAGAAATTTTATCCATAAACTAATTTTTCTGTAAAAAGCAGTTCTAATTAACCCCCCCCCCCGCCATATTAATGAACAGCTTTATGTAAAATGGAGGAACATAACATAGCACGCTTGCTGTTCTCCGGAATTGGCTTTGGAAGTGATCTGGAATGAATCCTCCCTTATTAACAAGGAAAATGTTACTTCCATTAAAGAAGGAAGCAACCCTTCCCCCCACCAGCCATCCATGAGAAAATCTCACTGTATTTTGTTTGAAATTTAAATTTTTGCATAATACCACCCACTGTACAAAACGAATGTGATTAAAGTGATGGTTCCTCTAATTTTCAATTAAAATATATTTTAAATGTTTACCTTTCCACACTAAATGCAAATGCAGATACGTAGTACAGTGCTGGGAAACCAGAAGGTGGAAACCCACTGACCCAGTTTTGCCATCCCGGTGGACTAAAATGCAAAAAAACCAAACAAAAAGCTGTTAAACCATCCCCCCTCCCCCAAGTCTGACAGGGCCCCAGATTAAAACGCGCTGTGTAAAAGTCACAAAACAAAAAACATTAAAAATTAATTGGTGCAGAAAATGGCAAATGGAATGGGATTTTCCCCATCTGTGACCCCAGTTCCAGAGGTATTTGGGGGGCACAAGGTCCAGTGAGGTCACTGCTCCTCACCAGGTGGGAGAGAACAAGGGGAGAAGGCAGAGATTTGGGCCTGAGGTAAATTTTCACAGAATCCTTTAGGTTGGGAAAAACCTCTGAGATCATCGAGTCCAACTTTTGATCAAACACCACCGTGTCAGCCAGACCATGGCACTGAGTGCCACATCCAGTCTTTCCTTAAACACCTCCAGGGATGGTGACTCCATCACCTCCCTGGGCAGCCCCGTCCAATATCTAACCAGCCTTTCTGTGAAGAAACTCCTCCTGATGTCCAGACTAAACTTCCCCCGGTGCAGCTTTAGGCTATGTTCTCTCCTCCTGTCACTTGTTCCCTGGGAGGAAAGCCCGACCCCCACCTGGCCACAACCTGCTTTCAGGGAATTTTAGGGAGCGATAAGGTCATCCCAGAGCTCCCTTTTCTCCAACCAGTGAGAGATTTGTGATTAAAAAGGCCACAAACATTGAAAAATTAAATAAATGGACACAGTATGTGCTAGTGTTGGATTTAATATGTATTTAGCATTCAGTAAATAATGGTGTCTAATAAATACTATATAAATATGTTTCATAGATATATTTTAGATATATATTTATATATTACAATATATATTTATATATTATGGTATGTTTATATAGTACAAATAGTATGTAATATATAATATTTAGATATATTTCTATATTTATGCACATTAATTAATTAATTATAGATAATAATGGATTTATTTCTACTTCGCTATGGATGACTCCAGGCCCGCCCTGCCTCACCCCCCACACTCGGTGGGGCCGGGGCTGCTGCGGAAGAAAGCCGGGACCTGCTTGCATCCGCCTGGGCCGTATCCTGGGATGAGCGGTTCAGGATGGAGCGGATCGGGACGGAGCGGATCGGGACGGAGCGGATCGGGACGGAGCGGATCGGGACGGAGCGGATCGGGACGGAGCGGATCGGGACGGAGCGGATCGGGACGGAGCGGATCGGGACGGAGCGGATCGGGACGGAGCGGATCGGGACGGAGCGGATCGGGACGGAGCGGATCGGGACGGAGCGGATCGGGACGGAGCGGATCGGGACGGAGCGGATCGGGACGGAGCGGATCGGGACGGAGCGGATCGGGATGGAGATGATCGGGATGGAGCGGTGGGGGAGGGAGTGGACCAGGATGGAGCGGTTCGGGACGGAGTGGTCCGGGATGGAGCGGATCGGGATGACCGGTTCGGAATGGAGCGGTCCGGGATGAGAGGATCGGAATGGAGCGGATCGGGATGGAGCGGGTCGGGATGAGCGGGTCGGGACGGGGCGGATCGGGGTGGAGCGGGGCCGGGCGGGGCGGGTCGGGGTGGA